>JANIJG010007694.1:0-15724 GCA_024611175.1 Megaceryle torquata
AAAACAGGCAGTGAGTGAGGTAGCTTGGACTTAAAGCTAACATAATGAATCACAGTGAAGATCTGAATTTTAAGGAATTTAAAAAGAAGTTTCAGGAATTGTGAATTTCTTCTAAAGTCAACTGCTGTTGAAAGGACTGCAATAAAAGTTATTTTTTCATTCTAGTTAACAACAACAATTATTAATAATCACCTCTGGTTTTCTTTCTATGAAGAATGAGTGCCAGGTCCAGATCATACTAATGTAAGTTGGAATATTTCTTACTTCAGTTTTGGTTTATCTCACCAAACTAGCATAATATTTTGTAATGAATCCAAAAAAAAAAATAAATAAATAAAATTCAGCTTATTAACTGAACTAAATATCTTTCATTCAATTACAGAGTAATTTTTATAAGTATTGTTTATGTTACTTGGCACAGATGTACCTGTATATATGTGAAGGAAAATATTCAACCTTAATAAACTCTTCTGAGCTGCATTCTTGCTCTCTAAGAAACTTGGTAAATTACATTTTTCCCCAGACCATCAGAGGAATAAAGCGCAACAAAGGCTGTAAAACACTTGTAGATCAATCAGTCAGGTTTAAAATCATTAATCAGCCAGGATTATATTATAGGATGGCATATTATTCTTTTGATGCTAAATGTTGTTAGCAAGTTAACCAAGGCATTATTAGATTATTTATTTACACTTTTTCAGTTTAGGTCTCCCATGTGTTATTCCATAACCCGTTGGGTGTGAGAGGAATTTAAACCTATTTGTGGCTAATTTAATTTGTTTATAGAGCTAATGTTTTTCACTTCTGGGTGTCTACATTTCCTGTTTAAGAAATAACTGTTCTATGAAAATCAAATTTGAAAAAAACCCAAGTTGAAAACAAAAACCAAAATTATTACCTGCAGTATGTGACAACCTAATGAAACATAGTGAAAAATATATTTTTCATGTACTTTTTTGTGGAAATAAATTATTTTATTTCCTAAAGCAGTTTTTTTTCTGTCACCCACACAACCTGTAAACTTCATAAAGGCAATATATATAATAAACACCAGCATATTTTTAGTTGGAATTTTTCTCTCAAATATATGTGTCATGAGAAATATGTAAACAGGCTTAAAAGTGTGTAGCCAGACTATGTCATGTAAGATATGAAGATACTGAGAAACAGTACTATACAATGCCTACTTTTTATTAATTGGCTTTTCATTTCAAAATGTACTATGAATTTTCTCCTGAGCTTCTTGCAGATGTAGGTTAGGATCAGCCACCGTAAACAACAGATGTGAAAGGAACATTTCTACTTTTGGAAGGCTTCCAAAGACATTGGGTTTAAAAGTACAGAGTTTGTTAAAATGTTACTTCTTTGAACCACTCAGACATGTTTTAATGGCTTTTCAGATTTCCTTGCTTTTTAAAAATCCTTTTCTTTTTAAGTCAAAGAGCAGAGACACCTTTATTTCAGCAAGACTCTTCAGCAAGGTCTGACAGGGTTCTGTCTGTCACCAACACACTGAAAAAAAAGGGAGTTTTGAAGAAAGGCATTCTTATGTGTCCTTTTTTTTTAATCTTCGGCCAGGAAAGCTTCAACTTGCATGGCAGTATTAATCTTTTCACTGATGTAGTCTAACAAGTTTGCTAGTCTAACCAATAAACTAAGCAGGCTGAAACCTAGTCTCTGGCAGTGATGCCAGCTTGTATGAAATGGTCTGTATCCATGCAATTAAACTCTCTTATCCTCCAAAACAGCCGTGGCAGGCAAAATAATTATTTGGAATGTTCTCTTGAATGTGCTGATTCCTGAATGTTGCACAGAAGTTGTTTGGGGAGAGTGATATTTTTTTTTATCTAAAAGCCTGACAGAACTCTTCTATCAATAGATGATCAAGTCAGAGAACTCAAACATGAGCTCTTGCTTTTATTAATCTGCTAGTACAGACAAAGCCACAGTACTGCAAAGAGAGAACATAATATTGCCTTTAAAGCTAATTTATGATATAATGAGTTCTACAAAACAATCACTTCAGCCAATAAAAAGCAGAATTTGATGATGGAATTGGGAGGAGGCAAACTATTGTGTTGATTTTGGCTGGGGAAGTTGTGTATGTGTGTGTTTCAACATTTATGTCTTTAAATAACAAAGTTTAAATTTTTCCTCTGTGAGTGTTGAATGTTTTATCTGAAACAATGGGTGTTAGTATGTAGCAAGTATTTTTAGCCAAGAACTATGAAATCTTACATATGCTACTTGTGATTATTTTTTAAATAATCCATATTTGGGTACCATTTTATGGTGTCTTGGTTGGTTCTTTCATAATCTTCCATTCCATTTTAGGAAATTATTTGAAAAAAATTATAAAACCAGTGCTAGATAACATATTTTTCCCAGAAGAGATATGGCTGGATTTTGACTTAATTAAATCAACTGCATGGTTGCTTGCTAAATACGGATTTGTTCCCAAAGTATGAATTTCAAAGAAAATGCCTTAGGGTTTGGGTTTTTTGGTTTTGTTTTTTTTTTTTTTTTTTTTTGGTTGGTTTTTTGTTTGTTTGTTTGTTTCTTTCTTTTGGGGGGGTGTGGTGGTGGTTTTTGTTTGTTTGTTTTGTTGTTGTTGTTGTTGTTGTTTTGTGGTGGAAAGCATCTTGCTGTCCTTTACGGCAAGTATTTTGTTTCTAAGAGGTCAGCTTAAATTTATGCAAGTGATCCTAATGAAGCAAACCTGTTAACTACCACACTTAGTTTTTTTCTTTCAACTTCCAGAATGAAGGCAGAATACAGATGAGTCAAAATTGCTCCACAGTGTGTCTGACACAATTCACCCTGCAGTGATAAGGAAAGTTTACCTTAACTTTCATAGAGGTGACACAAATCACCTTGACAATCCTGATATGGAAAGAAAAGGAGACGAGAGAATTTTCCTGGGTAGCATTTGTCTGAAGAAGATTCACAGTTAGCCTGACACAAGGTTATACCAGCCCTGAGTACCACTTCCATTGAAAATCTTTCCATCCTGCTGGAATGCCCAAGTGCTTTAGAGGATCACTCAAGCTCCTTGTAAATAGAAGAGACATTTTCTAATTTTTTTTACTTTCCAGTGATATCCTTGTTTTGTTTTCCCCAGTTCATTGAGAGCAAAACAGTTTCTTTAGTAAGGACATGGACCTGAATTCCAGTTATTTCTCCAGACAAGCTACATACTAAAAACAAAGTTGTTCTTCAGTTGGTGCCCATTGGGCTGAATTTCTGCAACATCCTCATCCAGCTGAGTCCTATTTAGTGGCAAACTTTCTCTGTCTAGAGGTACAGTTTCCTACATCTTCCTTTGCACAAAGATGGTGATTACCTCTGGGAGAGGTAATTTGTAGCTTTATTCTTTTTAAAATCTCTTAAAAATGTGATTGAAATTTTGTACAGAAACAAAAACAAAGGATGCATACAATTTTTATGCATCATTTATCTACCCCTTCATATGTGAACTAAAACTAAAGATTAATTTAATGTCTTACCTAGAAATGTTTACAGACATTACAAATCTTAATTAATATTTCTTCTTTTGTAAGAAAACATTTGTAAATCTCCAATCCATTTCCTTTTGAAATCTTATACAGAGTACTCAGCAAGAGCTTGTTTGATGACCTGGAATCTAGGTTCCTGAAAGTTTTAAAGCCTATTTCTGTAACTGGTTACAAAAGTCTAAAGTGATGGAAACTGTACTGACTTGTACTGATCATAAATTATTAGCATTGTAAATGATGCTATTTGATATTGTGTTGCATGGCAATATAAAGTGAATTATTGTGTGTTTATACTTTACCCCGTATTTTGTTTTCCCTATCACCCTGTTACCATTTGCCCTGGGATTTCAGACCTCTTGTCTTACAGCTCTGCTCTAAGTATTTGACCTCTCATTCTCTCATTTGTCTTTTTTCTCCTGCTGAGTCTTTTCCTCTTCTCATAAAAGTTAGCTGGGGAGACATCAGGCCATTGAGCGATTGCCTGTCATGGGCAGCTATCCAAGCTGTGCTGTGCAGTGCTGCCCCTCCACAGGTCGCATCCCAACCGAGAATGCTGCCAGAGTGGTGGGCTTGGGACAGAGGGGGATTTCCTCAGTGTTACTAGAAAGGACAAGGGTCTTTCTGCAGCCAGTTTTTACCAGGGAGGGACTAGTAAACAAGGCAGATGCCATATCACCTTGCCTGGCTGACATTACAGGTTAGGTTTAAAATCTGCTTGTGACACTAGCTTTCAAAATTTGTTCTCCTTGGCTGAAAAAAGTACAACACTTCCATCCTTAGAGGAATATTAAAAATCTTTCATTTCCCCCATGCATTCACCTTTGTTGCATTGCTGTATGTTTTGACCTTTAAAAATAAGATGATGAAAACAACAGTCCAATAGCCTAGAGGACTTCTGCAATCCGTATGTATATTCATTCTGTGTTGGTTAATGAAACAGTTGGAAAAATAATGAAGGTGAAAGTTCAGATAGTTTCTTACCAGCTTGAGACATTAGATAAATTTCAGGAAGAATATAATCTGCAGTAAATGACTCAAGAAAAGATACAGTACTATACAGCCATTTGCAAGCTTATTTTCATTATTACAGAACACAGGTTAGGTCACAGTTCTGGTAGATATAACACAATCAAACAAAAATTCAAAGTAATAGGGGAAAAACCAAACAAACAAACCAACAAACAAAATAAATAAAGCAAAAAACCCAAATCCTTTAGAAACAAGCAAGAAATTAAATCTTTCTTTTGATAGCATTTGTTGTTTAACAGCCCTGCAGTGGATCTCTGTGACCCTTGTACTGCCTGGGTAGAACAAGACATACATGATAGCTGCTGGTGAGGGCTTCACTCTTACAAGTGCTTAGAGAACATCCTGCCAAAGATACTCCCCTTACTTAGCTAAACTGTATGGCCAAGATTTTACAGTTCTGTTCCAGAGCTGGCTTCTGACACATTTTTTCACTGCATCTTTCAGATCATCTTTAATTCTCAGGACCAGAGAAAGTCTCTTATTTTTCCCTTTATAATGACTCCTTTTTTTGCCTTAAAATTAATGGGCCTTATGCTTTTACCATGCTTTCTTTCCTTCCTTTGGTAAATGAGGTTCTGTATTTTCTTTTGTTTCTATAAACTGATTCTCTTTAGTAAGATTTGTTTCTTCCAGTCAATACACAGGCTTGGAGAACATGATAAAATTGATTGTCCTGTTTCATCCATTGGCTGGCTGGCCTTTTATTATATTACCTGCCTGGGACAGCCACTGGTGAAGGCTCCTAGAAGCAGCCATTTGGGCTCTTTTAGTTTTTACCAGACAGTTATTCTTTACTGTTGCCACATGGGAGCCATTTCTCGCATGCCCCGGATGAAATAGGAAATATCACCAGCTAAACCATTTATCTGAGTGAAGTGAGTAGAGCAAGATAAATGTTGATGTGTCAGATGTACTACATTTTATTGTAACACCATCAAAGTGAGCTCTTAGACACTTTAATACAGGTACCATGCTAGTAGAATTCATGATCTCAAAAGCCTCTCTAAGACTTGTTTCTCCATAGGCTTTTGTGGGAAATTTAGTTGTTAAATTGGCTGAAAGCAGGCATATGCTTTCTTCCCCACATAAAATAGAGACATTGAAAAACTGCAAATAGAAAATTACCGTGAAAACATATGTTTTGTTATAGCATTCTGCAGAAACCTGATTACAGCTCATCCAGCTAATTGTTCTGGCTAATTTATTTGCAGCCCTGCTAGTTTAAAGCAGTAGGTTACTTCACACACTTGGCAGTGGAAGTATCAGCCTTATATAACAGATCTGGGAAAAATCTACTGGGAAAAGATTGATGTCACTTTTCCCAGCTATAACATGTGCTGGGAGAACCTCAGTTATGAACTCCAATGGTTTCCAGGTGATCTTTGAGTTTTTAGGATAATTGGTATGTCATATAAATAATAATAAGCCTTAGAGTTCTTTAACATATACCATCAGGCTGGTGCAACTCCATTAGACTGTGGGCTGTTGCTCAGAATTCTGGAGCGGTGTCTTCAGTCCATCCAGCATGGTCTACTTGGCCTGTGAATGCAGCCAAGGATCCATCTGTGTCCAGTGTTCAGGCCTGCAGTATCAGACCATGATGTTTAAACTCCACCTTTGTCCTAATGCTAGGGCAGAGGACAAAAAATGAAGCTTTTCTGAAGACATTTCTGAACCTCTACAATCTTTTGTTTCTTAATTTATATAAAATGAAGTAAAAGAGAATAAGAAGGGCTTCTTCAAATACATAAGTGGTAAGAGGAAGAATAGGGAAAGTGTGGGGCCACTGCTGAATGAGGCAGCAGCCCTGATAATTGAGGATGCAGAGAAGGCAGAGATGCTGAACACCTTCTTTGCTTCAGTCTTCTAAGACCAGCCCCTGTGAACTCCAGTCCCTAGCTGAAGAGGAGAGAGCCTGGTGGAGGGATGACTCTCCACTGGTCAGTGGAGGCTGGGTGAAGGACCAGTTACATAAGTTGAATGTACATAAGTCCATGGGCCCTGATGAGATTCACCCAAGAGTGCTGAGTTAACCAGCTGATGTTGTTTCCCTACCACTCTCTATTATTTTTGCAAAATTATGGCAGATGGGAGAGGTGCTGGAGGACTGGAGGAAATCCAATGTCACTCCAGTCTTCAAAAAGGGCAGGAAGGAGATTCCAGAAAACTATAGGCCAGTCAGCTTCACATCCATCCCTGGAAAAATAATGGAGAAGCTCATTCTGGAGGTCATCTCTAGGTACATGGAAGAGAAGAAGGCTCTCAGAAGTAGTCAGCATGGATTTACCAAGGGGAAGTCATGCTTGACTAATCTAATAACCTTCTATAATATTGTAACTGGATGGATAGATGCAGGGAGACAAGTGGATGAAGTCTATCTTGACCTTAGCAAGGCTTTTGACACTGTTTCCCATAACATCGTTGTGGAGAAGTATGGGATAGACGACCAGATAGTAAGATGGATTAGTAACTGGTTGGACAATAGAGTCCAGAGAGTGGTGGTCAATGGTGCCAAGTCCAGCTGGAGAGCTGTAACTGTTGGAGTCCACCTGGTATCAGTGCTGGGACCAGTCCTGTTCAACATCTTTATCAATGACATTGATGACGGGACAGAGTGCCTTCTCAGCAAGTTCACACAAAACTGGGAGGATTGACAGATACACCTGAAGGTTGTGCGGGACTTGGACAGACTGGAGAGCTGGGCAAAGCAGAACCTAATGAGGTTTAAAAAGGATAAGTGCAGAGTCTTGCATCTGGGGAAGAATAATAAATTACACCAGTACAGACTGGGAGGTGATCTGCTGGAGAGCAGCCCTGTGGAGAAGGATTTGGGAGTCCTGGTAAACAACAAGTTCTCCATGGAACAGCAATATGCCCTTGTGGCCAGGAGGGCCAATGTTATCCTGGGATGCATTAAGAAGAGTGTGTACAGCAGATCGAGGGAGGTTCTGCCCCCCCTCTTCTCTGCACTGGTGAGACCTCGCCTGGAGTATTGCATCCAGTTCTGGGCTTCCCAGTTCAAGAGAGAGAGGGATCTGCTTAAGAGAGTCCAATGGAGGGCTACAAGGATGATTGAGGGACTGGAACACAGGCCTTAGGAGGAAAGGCTGAGACACCTGGGGCTCTTTAGTCTGGAGAAGACTGAGAGGGGATTTGATAAATGTTTATAAATATCTGAGGGCTGAGTGTCAAGAGGAAAGGGACAGCCTCTTCTCACTCATGCCCTGTGCTAGGATAAGGGGGAATGGATATAAGCTGGAGCAAAAGAGGTTCCACATTAACATGAGGAGGAACTTCTTTACTGTAAGGGTTACAGAGCACTGGAATGGGCTCCCCAGTGAGGTTGTGGAGTCTCCTTCTCTGGAGATTTTCAAAACCTGACTGGACGTGTTCCTTTGTGACCTGTGCTAGATTGATATGATCCTGCTCTGGCAGGGGGGTTGGACTCAAAGATCTCCAAGGTCCCTTCCAACCCCTGACACCCTGTGATAAACATTATATTAAACATTATTAATGCTTTCCACTGTGGTCACAGCTGCTCAGTGAAGAAGTTTTCTTCTCCCTTGTGGAACAGTGGCTGTGCCCCAAAAGACAATTTGATATTTTAGCACTGAACACTGCTTTCACTAAAATTATCCTCCTACGAAATGGTTTGTTTGTTTATTTGGTTTTTTGTTTGATTGTTTGTTTTTTGAACAACGAAACATGACCGAAATACATTAAACATGACTGTGAAATATTTAGTTTTCTGAAAGACTGAAGATCCTAATTTTCCTAACTTTCCAGATCCCTTATTTCTGTTCATTCATGAAGTAAGGTTCACAGATTAAAAGAATTACGATGTATTTGTGTAAAAAGCTGCATGTCTATTTAATTGTCTCTTCTGGCAAATTGAGACATAAGCAGTCATGAAATTAGAAACAACTATTTAAAAGATACTGACAGAGGAAATAAGATCAAAAAGTGCCTCCAGATAACTGACACCCAGAATTTCTTCAACTATCATTAAAACAATGAACATTCAGGTCTCATGGTCAAACACTTTTCCTCATGTTTTATATTTTCCATGCTGACTGTAATCTAATAGTAGAGTGAAGCTCAGATAGATGACAATTTTCTGCTTCCCAAGCATACTCAGCAACTTTTCTCTCTTGCCTGAAGCTAATGACATTAAAATGAGTTCGAAACACTGGAAAATGCATTTTGTGTAAGAACACTTCTTTTTTATATTTATTAGAACTTATCAAATATGTTGCAACAAAATGCAACTGATGAAATTCCTTTTACTTGTCATTTGACAGACTATAATCAGTGAAGTGGATTAATTAAGCTTCATGATTTTTATTGTGGATTCCTGATTCATTAATCAAGTGAAATTTGTAATGTGAATAAAAATAAATATAGAAACATATCATTTGCTTACAGACTTGCTCACATTGCAAATTTTTGTTGCCACACTCATAAAACACTGAGAACTACATACTAAAATGTATTTCATGTAGATCCAGGATTTACCATGGATTTCTAATCTTCCATAGTTCCACTATAACATAACAACTACTTATTTAATAAATTTTAATTCATTAATTTAATAATAATTTTTTTCTGAAGCCTTGTATTAGCCAAAAATGGCAACAAACTGATTTTTCACTTTGGCTTTTTGAGGTGCTGACCATAACAGGTGGAAAAAAAGAGTAGCTATCTTCTAACAAGTTTCACAACTAAAACATAGCTTGCTCATCCTGCTGGTCAGTGGCCCACCCACTAAAATTGCTTATTGTCAGTAGAAACTAAAAATCATAGAGCGATGCAGAATGTAGAGCTTGCTGCAGTGTGTTACTTCTAGCAAATCTGCCCTCCCAAGACTGGTGGCCACAGCTCCAGGCATCCAATGGAGTGCCTGTAAAGTTATCTCTCAAGAGGAAACACACACAGGCTTCCTGCAGAATAAGCAGCCTATTCAGACTGCAGACTAACTGCACCATGTGTGCTTCATTAATTATTATTATTCATGTTTTAATTGTTATTATTTTACAGTGCCCAAGAGGAATGTAGGGGTTTTGTCATCTGTTAAAGACACAATTAGAAGAACTAGGCTCAAAGGAGCAGCAGAGGCAGATGGTATATTGGCAGTTAAATTTATAACACTCTTCTCTCAAGTCTTGCCAGCAAGCAAAATAGCTTTTTTCTTTTTTCTTCTTTTTCTTTCTCTTTCTTTCAGACAAATAGTTTATTTCAAGATGAGTTTGATATAGTCAAGAGGGTAGAGAGCAACATGATTTGGCCTCTCAAGAGATTTAACATTCAGAACCCAAACTAAAACTGTTTTGACTGAACCACAAATCATTTATTCATACGTTCTTGCCACAGAGAAACCTCCACCAGTTTCTAAACCAAATAATATGTGCCATGTGTCCAGCTTCTCTCTTCTGTCTGTCACGTTTCTAGTTAACCTTGTTAACTGGGTTAGTGGAAAAACACTGGTGTAATGTAACACAGGCAGTGACCTGACAGATGACCTATGCAGATCAGATGAAGAATATCAATTTCAGGGTTGATTAGGGGTGTGAATAGGACCACTACTGCTAATAAAAGCTCGAGTTTTTTTTACAATCACACCCCTCACAGCAAACCAGTAGCCTTACGAGGTACCAGGAGCTGATCAGAACTGCAGGTGAGAGTGCAAGTGTTCACATACCAGAAAGAAAGAAAAGGTTTCCTGAAAGGGCAAATAGTAAGACTGTCAGAGAGCTAGGATTACTTGTTTAAATGGCATTTTGTGTCAGGAAGCAGCTGGTCTTATATAAGCAAATACTGCTTAGAAATTAGTATTGTGCTTTGTAAATATGGCGATATGCAGGAGTTAAAGGATTTAAAGACTAAAGAGATATTGCAGAGTTTTCCTTTTTTTTTTTTTTTTTTATGGTAAAATGTGCAACCTGTGAACATTTAGGTAAAATTACATTACAGGTCACAAGTATTATCTGAATGCAAATTGTCCCCAAAATGTATTTTTAACATAGGACGGTTTGAATATACTTAAGCTCCTGGCAGATTTTGCCGGTTTCTACGTTAGAGCATTTTTCTAAAGGACACGGTATTTAGCTGTGTTTATATGGTGTCATTCTCCTATCTCTAGCATCTATACAGAGCAAATAATTTGTCCTGCACACTTTTACCCAAGTGCTGCATGGATGGGTGAAAGCACAGCCTCTCTTGCTCTCCTCCTGCTGTCTGTATGTTGTGGAGCAGGGCCAGGCACACTCATGAGAATCTTTTCTTACTTGTCTCCACTGAGTTCACTAGACCTGGTGGAAACACATGTGTTTCAGATTTTTTTGGGGGGTGAGTGAAGGGAGAATAAAAAGATTTATGAGTTCTGCCATACTTTCCAGACACTTTATAGAACAACTGAAAGTTTTTGAATATTCAAAAATAGAAAATGGAATATCTTGTTTCAGAAAAATAAATCAGTTTTGTCCTTCCTCACCAATTCATTGTTCCAGGCAATGGAAGGGATATGTGCTATACCAGAGTACTGTTATTACTGAAGTGAATAGTTTGTAACGCCCCACAGAAGAAACCCCAACATTATCAGTACATTACTCTGCTTTCTTTCTTCAAAGGAGTCAAAAGTGCAGTTAGCTATGTAGAAACATAACTAAATAGTTCAACTCCCTAGTGACTTTACATAGAAACATGACTAGGAACCTGGGTCACTACAAGTCCCTAGGTCCTATAGTCCCTTTCCTAAATTTATTGCCATCATCTGATAATTGGCATATATTTTGTTCATATAATTTCTGTGCAAGAGGTCACGGCTCATGTTCTGCCCTGCTGTTTATACCTTTGTCAGATTGTTTTCAATCTTCCCTTTAGCAAAGGCTCTTTTTTCTTTTTTAATAACTTCACTGTAATTAAAGGAATTATTTAGGCAGTGTGTTAATAATACATGATAAAGTAAAAAAAAAAAAAAAAAGGGACTGAAATTCTCTCAAAATTAGTATGCATGGTTTGATCCTGGCTTATGTCAGGAACGCAGCTCCAGGAGAGCTACCTCCCTGACTGGATGATCTCCAGACAGTTGTGTCAGCATTACATTTTATGAGATCTCACATGCTGTAAATCTCTGGAGCCTGAGCAAAGTGTTAGTGTTAGCAGTGCTTCTAGCTCTGGACTCTAAGGCATGTTTTCACCAAGTGCACAGCCCACATTTGACACCCTTCTGTGAAGTCAGGACCCTGTAGCTCAGTAATGACCCAGGCATAGAAATTCATGGGGGCTGCCCTGCTGTGGAAAGGAAAAGCATGTGTCACAGCATCAGAAGTCACATCTGTACACTGTAATTTCATAATATGACAGTTTAATAGCATATCAGCTGGAGACCACAAATGGTGCATAGAAAGATTTCCCAAATTACCACAGCTTGTAAGAAAACATTTGACAGCTTGATTTTAATACATGATTATTGACTAGAGTAAGCTTCAAGACTTAGAACCCTGCCCTAAATATAAACAAAACAACAAAACAAACAAAACAAAACCAACCAAACAAAAAACCCACCAAAAACCACCAAAAGACCCCTTAGATTTTTATCAAACTTAATTTAAAGACTATGAACCCTGTTACACAAATATGAATTTTCCTAACAAATAGAACCAGAGCATGAATGAAGTAACACTTCTCATTTATCCTAGTTGAGTACAAGCTACTTTCCCTCTGTTGCCAGTAAAGAACATTGAATAGCTAAGTATATTTACACCCTAAAAAGAATCAGTAGAGATCTGCAAATCCTCCATGGGCCTGAAGCTTTTGCTCAGAGGCACTGTAAACAAGATCTTCCCTTACTGCACAGAAAATAAAGAGGGAAGTGGAGGATTTCTTCTTCCCAGGTCTTGAGAGAAATCTCTGTTCATTGGAATATGGTCAAATGCAAAGGTCCAGCAGGACCTGAACAGAATCTGCATCATATAAGATCATCAAGGAAAAGTTTACCTCCCCCCAGGGTTTTAATCACCATACCATTGGAAGAAAACCTAGAGCAGGAATTGCTGGGGGAGAGTCTGGCAGCCACTGGAGCAGAGGGAGGCAGAGAAGATACCCAGGCTTTGCCCTGAGGCATGGCTCCTGCACACAACAGACCTTTGCTTCCTGTGTACTGGGGCAGAGTTTGTGGAGGTCTTCATCCTTACTAGTGTTATCAAGTGCATCTCCAATACCTGCCTCTAAACTGAGAAACAAATTTGCACCAGGAAAAGATCCCTAGCTCAGAAGCCAAGAGATAAAAACAAGCTTATGTGTGTGTTGCTGACATCTAGACTCTACTATACTAAATTGCCTTGCAATTAATTCTGAGCTCCCTTCTAGGATTTCTCTCCGGTAAGATTAATTTTTTGGGTTGTTTTGTTTTGTTTTTAAATTCAACATTTCTGATGTAATGTAAGAATATGTAGCAGTGATATTCCTATAGCATGAAATTGAGAGGTGGTATTGCATCAGGTCCTGGGTAACAAGTGCACCTAAGGGCAAAACCTGATAGTTCATACGAAATCAAACTCTGCTTCTGTCTCTTGATTCTTCCATATTGGCTTTTGGGATCAGTCGACGGAATGAATAATTTCCAGAATCATAAACTAGAATTGTCTTTGAGAGGGCTATCCAGAGCAGCAAGGGATCTAAAAACTACCAGGGTAAATGATCAGAGCTGCTGTGTCCAGGCTCACTACCTGGTTTGTCAGAATAGACACATCCATTGTACTCATTATCTTGCATAACAAACACACATAAACATAAAATCAGGCGAGGATTTTAAGAACTGATCATCAGTTTCATAGTTGATACTAAAATGCTCAGGTGACTTCAGGCTAAAATAAGAACTCCTTCAGAGATTACCTTTCTGTTAAAGCTTTGCCTATGTGCAAAAGTGATTGTTTTTCAGAACTCTGTGGCTGAGGCTCCTCTCATCTAATTTTAGATGTATGTATTTAACCTATTCTCCTAGACTGTATATATAATCAGTGAGGAAAAATAGTCATTTTAGGAGCACTATTCAATTTTAGGTGAGACCTGGTGGAGACATAGTCCATATTGCTGCAAAGGATGCAGTCAAACATTTGTTTATAACAAATCTCTTACAGTCTTCTCTTTCCTGAATTCCATAAAGTGAAAAGACTTCGATGATATAACAGTATTAAAAGATTATATTTTAAGTTAGCATTGATGTAAAACTAAAGAATACTTTCAATCCTTTCATAATTTGTAGTGTTTTGCCAGAGAGATTTCTGATAACGTTGCTGATCTGTATAGATCATTTAAATGCAAAATACACACTAATCTTTTGCAAGAAGTGCTACACACATCATGATTAAAAAAACCCCAAACCTGTGGGGGAAAAAAAAAAAAGCTTGGACTAAAGATGAATGTGTTTTGTTTATTTGTTTGTTTTTGTTTTTTTTTTCAATAAGATATAAATCATTACAAAGGCAGAGGCTTATATCATGCTTGTTCATAGGATCATGTGCTTTTTTAGCACTTTCATGTAAACAACTTAAATTCTTGCTCCTAGTGAATTGCATTAGTTTTGTGGTGATGCATTGGGACTTTGATAAGAGAATAAAAGGTATATGGTCATTATTTGGGGGGCATTTACATACATAAGTGTATCCATACCTATCACACCCCAAAGCACTTTGAACAAATCAGCAAAAGGATGTGACAGCCTCAGATGCCTCAAAAATACGCATCATCAAAAAGGTCTCTGAAGGAGGAACAGGTGACCTTGTACTGGTTCCACCTCTGGAGGCGAGTGTTTAATCTGACACCTGAGGGTCTATGTGTGAGGGAAGGGTTGGGAATACCTTGAATAGCACTTGAAAAATGTAAGACACCAGAGAACTCAGATGAGACATACAAACCCACATGACACCAGACTGCCTTAATTCTGATGAGGTTTATAAAGGCCAGGGTTTTACATCAATGAGGTAATAAAAGAAGGACCAAATTCTTGACCTAGTTGATAGAAAATAAACAATTATTTGCTCTGAGTGTCAGCTCTGCAATACTCCAATACATGTTTGATCTCTGTAAGACCAGGGAAATGAGGAGTTCACAGGGGTGAGGCACATTACCAGTGTTGCTTTAGTACTAATGATAAGTTACCTCAGTCTTTATTCTGTCTCATTTGCAACTAAAATGGGAATATAACAGTGATTGATCACCTAGCTGTGATGCTTATTCACCCCCTTTCAGTCAAAATGTGCTGAGTTATTCAGGAATTACTTTTTAAAGTGCCTCAATTAAACTAGCTCATTTTCCCCAAGCCTGGGGATCCCTAATGTATTTTACTTAAAATAAGATTCGACATTGTAAACAGCTCATCCAGGCCATCCAGCTTGTTTCACCCAAACTGTGCAAAGGAGCCTTATCAGCAAAATGGCAAGACAATATGTCCAACAGCTGGGGAACAGCTGGCAAGTGGTAACCCTCTCAGAGGAAACAGCTGTTTGCAGAACACACCTGTCTGAGCTTCTTATACCCTAGGAAAGTGGTATGGGGATGTGTACACTGAAATGTTAGCTACCTCAGAATTAGGCAACTAGTCATTTCCTTTGAGTATACTGAGAAGAGAAACTTCTAGGAGATAATGGTAATAGATGCAGGTGGTGTGAATTAATTAACTAATTGAGGTGTGAATGAATAAACTAGGTGTATGCCTGTCTTTTGGGTGCTATGCACTAACCAGACAATTTAGATGAGGTAGCTAACTTTTAGAACACTAAATTAGGGAAGATAAATCTCACTTTTCAGATATATTATTTGTATATGTGAAAAAAACTCCTATAGAGATATAATTATGGAATATGTTTTCTCTTAAGAACTTTGACTTTCAAAAAGTCCCAAGGATACCAGAAAGAAAATCTGTGCCTATATTATCTCTCAGCCAATACAGCAAGAATTAAGGAGGCATTGGACTTAAAGGTAATCTCTTTCTATTCTCTGAGCTGGACAGGTAATGAATTCATAATTTCTTGGACTCTTAAAATAAGAGTCTTTGTTCTAGCAAGAGTCCTTAAAATGATCACATTTTCTGTTTTTTTTTTTTTTTTTTTTTTTTTGGGGGGGGGGTGTTTGTTTGTTTGTTTTGGTTTTTTTTTTGTGGGTTTTTTTTTTTTGTTTTTTTT
>JANIJG010007694.1:15824-43002 GCA_024611175.1 Megaceryle torquata
TTGTTTGTTTGGGTTTTTTTGTTTGGGTTTTTTTGTTTGTTTTTTTTTGTTTGGTTTGGTTTTTGTTAGTTTGTTTGTTTTGTTTTGTCTCTATATCCTGCAATGACATTTTAAAACATAAATGAAGAATTCTACAGCATGGCATTCCTATATCAATGTCCATATTTCAATGTATGTATGTACATTCCCTGTGGTTGGATCATATATTGTAATTATTAGAATAAAATAAGGAAAAAAGCTGATATGTAGAGTGTTGTAAAAAGGCTATTAATGGTTGCATATTCACCATTGTGCCTAGTAGGGAAATATCTATAACTAAAAAAAAAAAAATAAATGTTTCAAACAAAACAAAAAAGCTAGTCAATGAGTTTGCAGTCATTTTTGAACTTTCAAAAGTACATATGAAACATAGGTGTCATTTATCTGTATTTTAGAAGTGAGAATAAAAAGAAGGATTTTAAGGATATGTTTTTTACAATATTCTAACAAAGGATTTATTAAAATTTGGGATTAAAATAAGTGTAATTATGAGTATTAGATGGGAAATGGATTTTCCTTTCTATGCAACATTATGTCTAGGTCTAATGTTCATTTTTGAACAGCATTAAAATACAATGAGAATTCAAAGGATGCAAAAACATCATTTGAATTCAGATTACCTCAGTTTTTCCATTCATAGAAAAGGAGGCTGAAAGGTGATATATCTGACAGTGGAGGATTTTTCAAGTCTGATGGTAAAGTCATGGCAAAACACAGTTGCTGGAAGTTGAAGTTACAACATATTGAACTTGAAGTAACATGATGTCTCCTTGCAGCATAGGAGTAGCAGTGTAACTAAGCACCAAACATCAAGGGAGAAGGTGTACTTACCATTAGAGACTTTAGAAACAGATTTGATATAATTTGAAGATAATTTATTTAGAAGCAGTTTTTTATGGTCTCTGTGATTGTGTTTGAAGGAGTGTCTATAGGGCAGAAAGGGGAGAGTGGTTGGGACAGACCCTTTGCTTTTAAAATCTGTGAGATTTTTCCTCTAACTTTGGGGGCATTAAAGATGGCTGACACATAGGATGTGTACATGAGTGCCATATATCACTCGGTAGGCCAAATAACACTTTGCTTAAAGTTAGCAATTAAATATCATTCTCTAAAGCCTAACAATTATTTCTCTCTCCAGCTTTAGATGCAGAGATGCCTAGATAAATCCTATGAAAAGTTAGTGTTTTTTCTCCTCTGGAGAATGAAATGTTAGTTCATCAAAGAACAGATCACTAACAGCAGAGCCCCACACATTTAAAGGTTACACAGAATTTTAAGAGGGCTGACTAGTGTTAAATGATTACTGATCACCTGATTTAGGGTTGTGAAGGCTAGGAAGTTTTTTTGATTGGCTTTGTTTATATCATACACCTTGGTGAGGTCATCTGGGTACACTTCACCTGTACCTCACACGTCCATTGCCTGTCTCTTAAGTCTTAAGCAAACATCGTGACATTCATGTGAAGCTGAGTTAATTGAGTAATAAAATGACTTTTTGAACTTGTTTGGATGTAATACAAGTTTTTTGGATGAAACTGAATAATTTATGGTGCTCAGTATGTCTAGCTACAATAATTCTTAAACTGCAGGCAAGCTGAAAACAAGGCATGAGAAAGTATATAGTAATAGCTGGCTACCCCCAATTTGTTGTTCAAGTAAAAAATTTTTAAAGTCCAAACCTTCTCTTGTCATGAACAAGTAACATTTCTTTACCACCTGCTGTACCTTGTTATTTCTGTACTAGGCTGGTGCAGAGCTGCTGGGAAGGAGTGATGGTAATGCTGCTTCTGCTGCACCTTTTGTGGAAGATTCTTTTTCTGGAAATAATTTCTAAGGGAAAAAAGTCTTAACAGACATTCTATTTAAAAATTACTAGCCTCTGAATATCTGGGAACTACAAGAAAGACAATAGTAGATAGGTCATTACAGTTGAATCTGGGAGGGTAAGACATACGGTCATCTCCCACATACAAAGACTAACATCATACCTCGATCCTCTAAAGAAAGTAATAGTAATTCATCCCCTTCATCTATGATTTCTGAAGTGGTTAATCTCTTCTCTGATGAAAACTGACAAGAAATTAATGGACTGACTGAATGCCTTCTTCTAGGTCTGTAGCATTCATCATTCTTTTTCTCAGTGTCTTTCTCTTTTCTTTTCTTAAAAGTCTCTGTCTATGTTGATGACCTGTCTGACACATGGCAGTAGACAGGTCTATTTTCAGACAGGTGTCAGATCATATAATGAAGGATGTTGGAAAGGACACTGATGAGGCAGGCCACCCTCTTGAAAATCAATATTTATCTTTCTCCTTTCCTAGTACCAGGGATCGGTATGAGAGGGAGAAAGGGAGCTGCAAATTGACAGTACAGTCTGCTGTATGTGATTACATGCAAGGGGAAGGGATCCCTGGAGATGAGGAAACCATCATCAGCTCCTCTACTGAACCCAGTATCAGTTTATTATTGAAAACATTCCTTTTGCACTCACTGAGGTTAAGATTTCACCATAACCCTCAAGGCCATGCTGGCTGACCTGGTGCTGTTCTAGGAAGTATTATATTCTTACTGCATTTCTCTCCTGAGACGGGTAATAAGTTCACATCCTGAAGAAACACCTAAACTTTGTGCTTCTAACTTTTTGTGAGAGCTACCTATGGTGTGGGTGAGAATGTGAGGGGTTCAGCCTAATGAAGCACCCTCTGCAGGCTCCCAGCTCCATGTCCTCTGTTTAATTGGTCATGGTGAGACAAATGGATTAGTCATTTAGCACAAGACGGCATCTGCAAGGCTGGAATAAGGGGAGATTTAACCACACCATGACCACTCCTGTGTGGCCTCAGATGTCTACCTAAGTACAAACGGGGAGGTTTCTGTGCATTTTAGAGAAATTAATGCTGCAGCAATTTTAAAATTATATGCTGGGTGACCTCTCAGATCAATAAATTTATGTAAAGTGAGACAGGGTTTACCAATGAGATAGTCCCTCTTGCCTGTTAAATCTATATGAATGTCAATTACGAAATATGTGGCCATAACATATAACCACATATGTGCTAGCATAAAAAAAAAAAAAAGTAGCAGGTAGTAAAGGGTGAATTTTCCCTCCCCCCCTTTTTTTTGCGAGGCGTATAGCAAAACCTTCTGTCTGGTGGAAACAAGGCATGTAAAGGACTGTAAAAAGGTTACAGCTTAAACTTTTGTATGAATTCCAGACCACCGAGAAGTGAAATAAGTTTCCACACTCACTGATGAAGAAATGTGAAGAAATATGAGGAGTCGCTGTCAGTGACTTCAGCAATTAGCCCATTTTTAAACACAGAAGCCTCCATTGATAGAGAAAGTAGTTGCTAAAAAAATTATTGTTTAGTGTAGCTGAATTTTAACAAAGATTTAGCAGCACAATAGGAAATTTATTTATGTATGTATTTATTTTATTGCTGCTTACATGAAAAGGTATTAATTAATCTTAACCATACTGAAGTCAAAATGAGCTATGCCTTAATTTTAAAGGTCTGAAGTTTCACTCTGTGCTATTAGCAGCATATTTTACTAACAGTACTTTAACTAATCATATTAGCTAGCAATAGGTACTTTAACATCTTGAAAAAAATTTACTTCCCAGCTTTGATTTGGCTAGTAACTTTCAGTTCACTACATGATGCCTCCAATCTTTGTTATGAATTATCTATGAACATTCATATGAACACATTTTTTCATTCAACAGTACTTGAAAATTGCAAAAGTCACATAAAAGTTAATTTCAGGAATACATCTCATATGTTTTCATGTTCTTATCTATGATACATATTCCTCCTACAGCTCCCATTGAGATGAATTTGTCCTTAGCTAGAATTACAGAGGCTCACTCTGATAGCTCTAGAAGTCCCCAAATTAAGGCCAAAGTATTATCAGTCTAATGTCATTTTACACTCAAACTTCATGCCTACATATAAAACAACCAAAACGATTGACAGCTGTGTGTATGACAGAGTGACCACCTATTATTTGTCTCTAGTCTGTCCCCCCCTTTGCATATAGATAAGTGATATTGACATTCCTTTGGTGAAAAATGTTATTTCTGTTTACCTCCCAGGCATATGGCCTATAGCCATGTGTAATAATATAAAAAGCTTAACAATTTAATGGTTTTATTGTTCCTTATTAATTTCAGAACTGATTCTGTGTATTCTAAATAGTAATACTGTGTCACTAGTAATTCATCTCAGAATGGCTCTGTCTGCCAGTGCTTTAATAGGCTAAAATTTTTCTAGCATAGATGTATATCAATCTGTCCCATACTGAAAGTTGAGAATTAATCGCAGGCTTCCCGTCAAAAATCATATCTTCACGGGGACAGAATATAGATAAGTATCCATATCTTTCACACAGATACCTTTAATGCAGGCAGACATTATTTCTATATCAACCTTATTAAGCATTGCAAAGTAAATTAAACAAGACAAACTCAGTCATTTTAATTTAATTGAACCCAGAGCTTGTCATAATAAACAAGTAAGACATACAGAAGTCTTCTGAAATAGTCATATCCAATTAATTAAAGTGTGTATAGACAGGAAAGGGTCAGTCATAAAAATTAGGTAGGTGATGTGAGTTATGCTCTCATAATAAGAGGTCAGAAGACAACATTTACTTTGTCCTGGTAATGGATTATCACTGCTCTCCCCCACTTCCTGAGTTAGAAATACCTTGTAATGAGAATTTTACTTGATCTTAGCACTCAAGGACAGAAAGTCTATTGCAGAAGAGGTATTATATTGTATGATCCAAAAGATATCTCATACCAGAAATCAGGAAGATAAGCTACTGGTAAAAAACCAAAACCAAAACAACAACAAAACAAAACAAAACAACCCCACAAACCCAACACAAACCTACCAAAAAAAAGCAAACTGCAAAAGAAACAACCCAATACAGTTGTTTAAAGACATCACTAGCCCATGGAGATAAACACACATATATATAAACATACACATTATAAACAGTGAAATCACTTAAATTGTCACATTAAATGAAAAAAGGACAGTTAATTGGATTCTCTTCATAAAGCTCCCACAGTTGGCTTTATGGACTTCAGGCAGGGGAGGGAGCAAAGAAACACTGAGCTGTACTGATAAACCATTGAAACAGGAACTGATGTGAGAGTGCTGTTTACTGCACAGAATTATACACTGCATCCATCTTTCTCCCCCTGTATCCCCCTGTTTCCTTACCTTCGTTATGGAGTCATGTCCTGTGTGTGAAGGAGGTCTATTCTGAAGTGCCAAGAACAGTGGAGCCTTGGTCTGTAACTGCTCCTGTAGTAGAAATAATAGATCATAATAATGGCCCTTGTCTCTCTACACTGCACACCAACTGATTTATAGCTGCTGCATCTCTTCTTTCACTGTGAGCAATGCCTGAGTTAAAAGACATTAGGTGCAGGGCCTGGAGACAGTAAGGATGGACTGCTTTGCACTGCAATAAGAAGGTCCTTATGGCCCTGACTGGCTTTATCAGGGACATCCCCCACTGTCTTGCCTATGGACCAGGAGCCCTATTCCAGTTCAGGCTGGGGCCCAATTCCCTGCTTGGCTTGCGCTCCTGTTTTCTACAGAATGATGTCTTCTACATTCTACAGAATGATCTTTCTGCTGTTCCTCACTTGTCAAATGGACTTCCTGGATGGACATTTGATCTAACTTGCCACTCTGAATTTGTTTGAAGGTGACTGAACTGATCCAGGCAACCTGTTATTGTCAGCAGCCCTGTCCTGCTTGCCATGCTCAGGTACAATGGGGCTGGGCCTTTCTTGGTGATGACTCTGCTCTGCTGCTGGTTGGGTCACTGTAGATTCTGGGTCATTGCCTCGTGGAGGACCCCAGCTCCTGGAGGCTATCAGGGTTCCAGAGTACATGGGATGGGTTAGACTTGTGGATTGGAAAAGAAAACAAAAACAGCTTTAATGAAAATAATAACAATAAACTGAAATATATACAAACACATACAAACCAAATATTTAACCCAACTACCCTGATGGCAATAACGTCGCCATCATCACTGATGCTGTGAAGCAGGCACAGGCAAAGTCACAGACTGGACTCGGGGGCAGATAGGAGCCAGATTCAGGAGCTGTTTCTGGAACTGAATTCAAGAACACACGGATCAGGATTGAAGGCAGAATTGACAGAGTCCTCCTTGGATACCAGTCATTGAAGAATGACCCATGTGATCCCTCAGCTGTATACCAACTATGACATATATTAGTGGAATACCTTGTTGGTCAGCTTAGGGTCACTAGTCCTGCCCACTCCTCCCTGCAGGTGCAGCCTTTTATTTTCTGCACCCCACAACATGGGACACAATATTTATCAGTGACCTCAGTTTGCACAGAAGCAAGTATAAGCAAGAGCCTTTCTGTGCACCAATTCTTGGTAGTAAATTGAGCATTATCACTGCTAGAAGCAGATACTGTCTGTGAAAATATGCTGTTAACTTCAGAAAGTGCTGTTACTTAGAAGAGATTTAGCTGGAAAGTAAAATTACTAAACAGAATTAGTTCTGTTCTAACCCAAACAAGGACATCCCTAAAACTCTGCCACCATTCTTTTAAAAACAACAAAACAGAGGTAAGAAGTCTTCCCTAATTCATGTCATATAATGGAATTGGACCTTTTTTATCTCTGTTTTCAGAGCAATCATTACAACATTTTTCCTAACCTGTTCTTTTAACAATTTATGCTGTTCAATAGATAGTTTAGAAACAAAGATATGTCTTATGAATTCACAGTATGTGTTAGCACTACAAACTACTAACTAATGGTAAAAAATTCCTAAGGATTCATTAAAATGCATTAGAACCATGTGTCCACAGACTTAAGAGTAAACCCAAAGGGCAGCATGACACCACAGCCATCTGAGAAATGGTCACCTAGAGAAAGACCAGAAAGACATAGACTTATCTTCATTACTAAAGGGCCATGGACTTTCTACCTATTTTTGATGTTTCCACAGAATTTCTATGGAACACTTCTGAATTACAAACATTATATAAGTTTTAAATATAGGTACCATAGATGAAGAAGCCTAAATCTCCCTGTGTTCTTGTCTATAATGTTAATTTAAACTCTTAAAAAGTTTCAGTCTCAATTTCTATGTTTTCTACCTTAATGTGAACTTGGCTTTCAGACAAAGATTAGAAAAATATTCAATTTCAGCTATATGTTTATTATTTCATGTAGTCTTTTGAGGAGAACCTGTATAGGAACAAGATTACTGTAGATCTTATCTGCATCTTCCCTTTGCCTTATATAAAACCAATTTCAAATAATATAATTTAAATGTCTTTAGAAGACATAAATGGAAAACAACCATCCATTCTCAGTGATTTGAAACCGCATGAGGTTTTATTTCAGCCACTAGGCACCACACATGTTATTGAGCAATATACTTGGTTCCCAAAGCCATAAGCAGAACATCAGACAATGGAATTCTCAAGAGTCCCATAGTCAGGAAAGTGTTTCCTTCACATAGTTAGAACAAAGGGAACTTGTATATTCCCAATTAATCTACAGATGCCACTGTCAGTAGTCTCAATTTTTGGTCCATGTCAAACAAAATCCCTGATTTTAACCTACTGCTAGAGGATCTAGGATTTTTTATTATTTTGCTTGTTTCATGCAAGACTGAAACCACATGAAAATCATCAGTCAGAGAGGGAGATGGCAGAAATCCAAACCTAAGTACTTCCTAGAACAAGAATTCATTGTGGACCCATGCTCTAACTGCAGTTCTTATTTGTTTCCACTCTAAACTTTGAACAACCCACATTTAAGGATTAGTTAAAAGTGATTTAGAATGATACTTCTTTTGATCAAAGGTAATTTAAAATCAGTGCATTTCCCAAACAGACAACTTTCTCCCAAACTTCTTCAGAAATCTTAATCTTTAAGACCTGTATAAAATAAACTATTTTTATACTGATTTATGCATAAACCAAAATTCTATACTTCTATGCTATGTGATTACATAGTTTGCAGTCTGTATACAATAAATCCTTAAATCTACTAAATACTGTGTGCACTGTTCTTACAAAGTACTGCATAAAAAGTCTTTGAAAATGCATGTCTAGGAAATAATTTAATATGAAAACCATCAAAGGCAGTTACACAGTTTGTATAGAAGTTCAAAGTCATTTGTGTTGTGGGTTTTGTGTGTGTGTGTGTGGTTTTTTTTGTCTGTTTGTGTGTTTGGTTTGGTTTTGGGGTTTTTTTTTGTTTTTTTTTTTTTCAAGGGACTGAATGTCAAAATCACTTGGCTTCTTCATCCAACCTGAGATGACAACACAGCAAATTGTATCTCACAGCCTTCTCCCAGTGGTGGGAATTTCACAGAATATTCATGGTTGGAAAGGACCTCCTATATCACTGAGTCCAATATAATCATAACAAAAAAACAAGAGTGCTGTCCACCAGCACTCCCAGGTCCTTTTCTACCAGGCAGCTTTCCAGCCACTCTTCCCCAGGCTTGTAGTGTTGCTTGGGGTTGTTGTGACCAAAATGCAGTACACGGCATTTGGCCTTGTACCTCATACAATTGGCCTCGGCCCATTGATCCAACCTGTCCAGGTCCCTCTGTAGAGCCTTCCTGCCCTCGAGCAGACCAACACTCCCACACAATTGGGTGTCATCTGCAAACTTACTGAGGGTGCTCTCAATCCCCACGTCCAGGTCATCAACAAAAATTCCAAACAAGGATGACCCCCAAACTGAGCCCTGAGGGACACCACTGGTGACCAGCAACCAGCTCGATTTCACCCCATTAATCACAACTCTCTGGGAACAGCCATCCAGCCAGTTTTTAACCCAGCAAAGAGTCCATTTGTCTATATCACATTTCACCAGTTTCTCCAGGAGAATGCTGTGGGAGACTGTGTCAAAGGCCTTACTAAAGTCCAAGTAGACAACATCCACAACCTTCCCCCATCCAAAAGGTGAGTCACACGGTCATAGAAAGTGATTGGTTTGGTTAAGCAAGACCTCCCTTTCATAAAACCATGCTGGCTGGCCCTGATCCCTAGGCTGCCCTGCAATTGCTGTTAGAGCTCACTCAGGATGATCCTCTCCATGATCTTTCCTGGTACTGAAGTCAGGCTGATGGGCCTGTAGTTCCCCGGATCCTGCTTCTGGCCTTTCTTGTAGATAGGCATCACATTAGCCACCCTCCAGTCATCTGGTACCTCTCCTGTTGACCAGGATTGTTGAAAAATGGTGGAGAGAGGCTTGGTGAGCTCTTCTGCCAGTTCCCTAAGTACCCTTGGGTGAATGCCACCCGTCCCCATAGACTTATGAGTATCTAGGTGCAGAAGCAGATCATTAATGCTCTTACTATAAGCATCATTGATTCTCTTACTATAGGTGTCTAAACCATGTTAGATACTGCAGATACTAACCATGTTAGTTACTTACCTGGCCCCTACCTGAAGAAGAGTAAGGGTGTCGCCTAGTCCTATCACATCTGTTGGTCCTATATGAATGTCTGACATCCTGAAGATCCAAAATATCACTGGAAGTTTATGTGCTTAGACAGCTCAACTGCTCCTAGTGTGGGATAAGGGGAGTAGGGCAGCCCATTGATTTCACTAGAGTTTGGGATAGTACCTTGGATAATTAAAAAGCTGATTCATTTTTTAAGGAAACATTTTAAAAAACTATTTACAGTTATCTTTTTTCATTCTTTTTATTTGAATTAGTACATCATTCTATTATACATTTGTGACACCATTTCCTAGCAATTTGATTTGGAGACTATGACCAGGAGTAGCTCTTACATGAGTTATGCTAAAGGAGAAGCACAGACTGCTGTGATCATATAGAGGTTCAAAACTATCTATCTGTTGTGGATGACAATGGTGTCTCTTTTCTCCAAACTATCTAAATGGCATCTGCCTTCACTCATCTCCAATGAAGTAACCTTGGAGTTGTGTGAATTGAAGGCAATCTGACAAGACTTGGTTGTTTTGTCATCTACAGCAGGCTTAGCTCTGTGAGTCACAGCTATGTTATTTTCCACAGAGCAGCTACTGCCCCAAGATGTGGGCCAGGTTGCTCTGGGCAACTCCACAGGGGGGCTTTCAAGGGGGCAGGTGGGTAATTTCCAGTGAACTGGCACTAGTCTCCTCTTCCTCTGCTCTCCACATCTACCAAGTGTGACATTAATTGATCTTCCCTGAGGTTTGTAAATATGTGAATATATTCCTTTTTTAAAGTGGAAAATGCACTTTTGGTGAGGGCTCACCATTTCCAGAGACATCTGTTTGATGGAAGTCTTCTCCCTCCCTACTTCTGTACTCAAATCTCAGGATTATTGCTATTCCCTAAACCTGTGCTCAATAAGGTTTTCACCTCATTGGCAAAAGATTTAATGACAGGAATTGAGTTCAGGTCTTAAAGAGAGAAATAAAAATGGGAGAATTAGTCGTGGAAGTAACTTACTGATGTAAAAGACTCAGATGTATACATTTTAATACCATGTGGCCTTTGCTTCTCTTCTGTGGAATCCACTAAGTGGCTTTCTTTGATAGCAAAATAGCATTGATATTTTTGAGATAAAATGCAAACAAGCAATTCATTGTATTTCCTATGAAAAGCAGCTTTACATTATTGTAAAAAGCACTTAGGGATGTATACTATTATTTCTATAGTAGTCTTCATCTGTATAGTTTTATTTAGGTATGAAAAATATGATTAGTATGCAAAATATTAGGTACGGAAACTATGCTTTTATTGTGGTATGTGCCCATAAGGACATACAGGTGAATAATGAGCTATAACAAAAAATATAAATTGTATTACCTACTAATGTCTGATTTCTAATAAAAAGTTAGTGAGTTACATTTCTAAAACAGAAAGATAGCCTTTCTGTTGCTCTTATGCAGATCATTTAATATTGAGAGATGAATGGTGACATCTGTAGGTAACACCAAGTCCACAAGAAATGAAAAGACAGTAAAATAAATAATAGTATCACAGTCCTTCAAGATTTGTTATCAAGTAACATATATTTTCAGGGCATCTTTTTTTACTAGTAATAGCGCTGCATATTAAATGTTTTTTTCTGCTTTTTAAATGTAACTATGAAGATGTGAAAACCTAGGGAATTCAGTAAAAAGATATAATACCAACTCAAGATCATTTTGGAACAAATATAAGTTTCTTGCTATTCAAGGAAAAAAAAAAAAGTGTTCATCTGAGAATGAAGAAAAAAAAAAATAAAAAATAATAAACCCCCGATTTTTAATAAAGAATAACTATAAAACTGCTCCATCATCTAGAAGACAGCATTCTTTTGTCTTAGTAAAATAGTTCCTAGTCCTATTTAAATATGTCTTGGAAAAGCTATAGGTCTGATTTTTTACTTTATCTTCTTTTTCTGTTAAACAACCAAGGTGATAGATTTTTTTGTTTGTTCTTTTATCATGAAGGTGTAGCCTTAATTTCTGGAAGAACTACAGTCAGAGAGGTAAAAATTGAGCAAAGACATAGCAGATGCTTTCTGCCTAAGAATATGAAAGACTTTTTTTTAGATCTTCTTACAGTTCAAGGCAAAATTTTGCTCTGTTGTTTGGATAATAAAGTGTTAAATTCAGTATCACAAGGAATTACCTGCTAATACAAAAAAAAAAAACCAAACCAATAAAAACAAAAAACCACCTTCCTTAAACACTGTAAATTACATCCTTTTCTCTTTCAACAGAATTAATGGAATATGAATTTTTGTGTTTGTATTGATATCACTGTGAAAGTTGAATTATCAACTTCATAAATTGCTATTATTTTTAGGACATTTTCTTTGTATTGATGAAACCTCAGTACAGAACCTGTACAATTACAGAGCAACACAAAAAAAATAATATAGTCTTGAGAGTTTTCACAGAGGAAGTAGCCTAGATTTAGTGTAGCTGTTAGCCCATTTTGCCACATAGTTTGCAGAATTAATTTTCTTTGTCAGCTATAAAGAATTTTGCTGATCAAGGCTGTGTGGCTTATACCTAACAACTTATAACAAATGTTTCCATGTTTCAGTATATGATATGTAAAAGGCCTAAGATCACTCAACCACTGCACATAATTTTAGATCTCTTAATCCTATTACATCTTTTACTAGTGTCTCTTGAGCAAGATAGATAGTTTTACACTCAAGTCTTATGACTTTAATTGTATTAAGAATTTAATGCTTAGTTTTCTGAACTGAAATAAGGAACAATAAAATTTTTGTATTATTGTTTAAAACCTCCCTCGATTCATAAAATACAATGCCATAGGATTATTGCCCCTTTAAAAACAATATTAACATTAGATTTTCCTCTTCAGTAGATAATCACATTGATCCCAAACAATAGGAAGACAATTCATGAAACTCCTTCTTTTTCAAGATGAGATGAGTGTTTGCTTTGCTGGAATGTTGGAAGGTCCACAGCTGCAGAAATAAGTAGTTATACCTTGAACACAAGGTAGCATCTGAGCACCTATGCAAAACTATGGCAAAAACTAAGCATTACTTGGTATAGTCCTAAAAGAACAGATTAATGTTTTCACTGATTCATATGGTTTAAGAAGTTGTTTCAGGCAGCTGCAAGAACAACTTCTCAGCCTGAAGTCTGATTTTCTTCTGCACAGTGCGCTACCTGTGTGAATTCCTGGGCTCCTCTTGACTCCCTATACCACAGTTCTGTTTACCCTCCTCCTCTCCATGACCAACCACAAATGTTCATACCACCTCTATGCAAGCCTCCCACTCCTCTGAAAATACACACGTATTCATATCTGTCATCATTTAGCATTTTCGTCTGAGGTGATGCAGATGTTTCTTTACAAAGAATTTCTGGAGGAGATTCCACAGGCCTGAAATAGTCTTGCAGAGAGCACCTCATACTTTCTTAATCTTCCTGTTTATAACTTTAATTGCACTTTAGCTTGTCTCAGAATCACTAACCTTTCTATCCTGGAGAATAATCAGTCTTGCCTGTGAGTGTGGAAAGCTGAGCTTGGTTTTTCCCCAAACTTCACTTAACCTGTGGCTATCAATAAGCAAGTGTCTACAGAACATTTAAGTGTTAATGTTTTCATTGATCCTGCTTTGGGTTTAGTCCTAGAACGAAAACATATATTAAGGGAAACCAGTAAATAACTTTTGTTCTGAATTAAGATTTTATTTTGGAATTAATTTTTTTGGTCTCATGTCTATTGGAGCACTGTAGTTACCAAAAAATATACAGTTTACACTTACATATACAGATCCCTTGTTTCAACATTAATTTATTTTCTTATTGTACGTGTTATAACATTACTATTAAAACATTCTTCATATCATGTAAGACTTGTATAGATGGCAAAAATAATACAAAATCCTGTGGTTTTCATCTCCTCTTAAAAAATTAGCAAATACAGATAATAATATTTCTGAAGAAGTCTAATGTGAACAGCTTTATATGTCAGATCCATGGAATAACATTTTACCTAAAAGATTGTATTTGCTGCACTTGCCAGATTTCAGCCCTAATTCATGTTGAGCCACAGTCACAATGAAATACTTGGGTTTTAATCATTAAATTTAACCTTTTATAAACCATAACAAAATACTAAGGAGAATTTCCTTGGGATCTTAGATACAGGATAATATTGAGGATAGTTTCCTTTTCAGTCTACTAATTCATGCAAGGTATTCTAAAGGAAATGTTAAACATTTGCCAAATAAAGCCTGTACTTATTTTTGATTAAAAAACTAATTGATCTGAGAAGGCAGAGAATTTGGTCCATTAGGAAAGAAAATGAATGTTCTTTCTAAGTGAAAAAAGAATGGCTGCTCCAAAAGATACAGCTTTACCATAACATTGCCTTTCTGTTGCATTACACTGTTTAGCAAAAGTCCAAGCTGGGACCTATCACTTTTAATAAGGATACATTTGAGAAGATGAATTAAGTCTCAGACAGAAGAGGTAGATGAACTTGTACTAACTGTGGGTGGTTCAGTAATTAAAAGTCAGAGAAACTGCACTCTCTGACAGTTCATTAGACATAACAGTATGTGGAAAAATTCTTGTCATGTCTAATTGCTACAGCTGCTTGCATTTCTCTGTTATACTGGGACATCAGCTATTCATAAACCAGCAGGAGGAACTAATCTGTGGAAAGATGTACTTCCTATGTTATATGTATCCTTCTGTGAGATCAATGCCTACAGCCTTTGACTGAAAGCTTAACTTAACTAAGAGACATGGCAAATATAACAGTAGAAAATCTATACAGAGTGATAGTATTAGAATTATTGAGTTGAGCCAGCAACATTACTTAGGAGCATAATGCTGTCTGAGTGGGATTATATTGTGTTGTCTATCAAGATAATTTTTACATATACATTACTAAATGGTTCCAGATGTGGAATTTGAGCTAGAGCTACTGGTGCTGGAGCCTTCTTGTTTCATCTCACTCTATACAGAGAAATTAGTCTTAGGTGAATGATTTTACAGTACAGCAGCAGAAATATATTGTACTGATTTTCTGTATGTTAATTCATATTTTCTGTTATATAAAATGTAAGGATGCAATTTAGATTTTCCATAATAAAATGAGAGACAATTCACATCAGGGCAGCTTTTGGACTTGAGTTGTTCTGGCATTTTACTCATATTTACTTTATTTTAATAGCAGCAGTGCTAGGGTGGTACATTTGAAAAGACTGGCTTTAAAGAGAAAAAATTAAGTCTATGGCCAGGGTGAAAAATAGCCTCCGCCAAATGAATGATTCAGGGCAGAAGCCCAAGCTCAGGTACTCTGACCTGTGGAGTTTTTTCTCTTCTTTGACTTTAGAAGATAAGGATAAAAGTATTTTGAGAAGAGAATTTTAAAAAGAAAAAAGTTAGTTGTGTGAATCACCTGAATGCTTTTTGATAAAAATGCTCAATCACTGTATTAGTGCTCATCACTGTATTGATCATTATTTATGTCAAAAAAACTCCACCAACAACAGTTAAGCTCTACCAATATACTACAGGGATATACTGGGGAATCAAATCCTAAGCAAAATTATTAAAAACTTGCAAAGTGTTGTTTCATTCCACACAAGTATACAAAACAAAGGTGGAAAGAACACTGACATACCTGACTGCCTGTTTTCTTAGTTGTGTTGCAGACAGAAAGAAAACTAAGTGGAAGTGAATAAGTATGAGTTCTTCAATTAACTAGGAATATGCTGAGTTTAACATTTACCTTTGTTGGAGGTGGGTTTAAGTGTTGTGTAAATTCTGTCTCAGAATAAAGATACTCCCACAGAGGTCAGCTCTGTCTTACTAAGTCCAGCCTATCTGTGTATGATCAATCTTATTGCAGACAAGACTGCAAGTGAGATGACTTGGTTTACTAGAGCATCCCTGGTATTGTATACTGACCCATAAGTGAACCACAAATCACATTATAAGTATCTTAGGAACTAATCATCTACACCTGGTATTTGGCCATGATTAGGAACCGAAGATGTGGCCTATACCTCTTTTTTTCTGCTGGTATTGGTTACCTGACTTGAGCACCTCTATTTTGACTGCTGCACTCTAGCACACAGAAATCCTCTATCTCTTTGGCTGTCAGAGAACAGTGCACAGGGGTGTAATTTACTAATTTCAGTAATTCTTCATTCTTCTGAGTTTATTTTTAAGTTTTGTCCGTATGCCATCAGCATCCAGAAGTGAAATCACATTTTCTAGGACTATTGATTCTTCATAAAAAAAATCAATAGATTGTGTTAGTCACTGCCACAATGCTTAGATGGAGGGTTGCAACTTGCAAATTGTAAGCATGAGCTTACACTTCTCAACAAGAGGCAATTTAAACTTTTGTTTTCTCCTAATCTTCTTGCAGACCCCCCAAGGCTGTATTTATCTTCAAGGCAAGTGAAGATTTTGAACATAGCAGGAGAAATTAAACAGCTCTGTACCAAAGGAGCAGGATGAGAAATTTTGAAAGGGTTTCAGGTTTAGAGTGAGACCTAGACTGCTGTGTCCAAGCAGTCACTCAAATTCTCATTACTGTCCCAAGGTCATTCACTCTGACCAGGGTAATTTGGTGCACAACTGCATTTTGCTTTTAACGCTGCTGGAGATCAACTTAATCTTTGCAACCTTTCCTTAAAAATACCGGTGCTTTCAATGTACTTCTTGGTGAAATTAGGTGTTACTATGTTTCTTTTTTTTTTTTCTTTTTTTTTTTTTTTCCCCCCAGAGCTGGAATACATTGCATGATTGATGGGCTGAAATATTTAAATCCTCTTTTCATCTAAGTACTGGGCACCACCAGTCAATACATACTGTAGGTTTCAAGGATGCTGATACTTTTACTACCTGGAATTACAGGCCATATGTGAGAATTAAAACTTCTGATACTGTTAACTTGGTAAGTCATTTTGAGAATGTTCCATGTGACCACTGTGATTGACATAACTTCTGTGTGGGAACTGGGTATTTAAAGAAAGCCATGTTTTATTATAGGATTCAAAATTAAAGCAGGAACAAGTTGTGTGCCAGATGAGTTGAACCAAAACATGACCTTCAGAGAGGCTTATGTCCAGGTCCGAATGTCACTGCGTGAAGCTCTCTCTCTCTTTTTTTTTTTTTTAAATATCATGTTTGCTTAACCCAATAGCTCTGAAAGCAATAGTTTGGGGGTTTTTTGCCATGCCTTGCTTCACCTTTACTTTTATGAAACTGGTAATTCTTAGAAAGCCATGCCCAGTACAGCATGTTAACTGCTCAGATGAAAGTAGGTCCAAACACATTAATACACACATAAAGATTGACTTAACATTACACAGGTTATAAAATAAGCATATTCAGACTAATGCACAATTTAGTTTTTCTCTGCATATCTAGTGGCAACTGTTCCATGATTTCTAGATGATAAGCAGTCCTACTTACTAATTACTCAATAGATTCCCACCTATTGGAATCCTTAGGATTATAGCTCCAGAGGTCTAACAGCCAAATCAGCAGGTCTCCCGTCTTTTCCATTCATACTAGAAAAAAAAAAGTGACAATTTGTGCTTCAGGCAGAAGTGAAAACAAAGGAAAAAATAATAATTTCTTTTGAAAATAATTTTTTTTTTTTTTTCCCCCCAAACATTTATATCCTAGTTTAATATATATTTGCTTTTTGTCCTGATTAGGTCTGACAGTTCCAAAATCACTGCTTTGGTGTACTGTTCCATATAATTTTCCAACCAGTCAAGTACTTACCTTTTCAAGTGAGCAATATTTTAATAGGACAGGATGTCAAACACATGTCAACCAAAAATTTCAAATTGAGGAAGCAGATCAGTGTTAGTGAACAGCATGTCACAAATATGAAATTAGTTAAGGCTAAGATTTTTTAAAACAGGTGCCTTAAAATTTTGTAGCTGAAGTTCATATACAAGTGCCTAAGTAAAGAAGTGCAAAGCCTAAAGCAATACTGACTCATTGCCTAGTCTAAAATTTTGGCCTTAGGTTATAGTTGTTTTTTCTGATGTTCCAATCTCATCAAATGCCAGGTAGGCTTCAGATTCTACTAAATGAAAGAATTTCAAAAAGTTTTTGTGTCTTTTTTTTTTGTTTTGGTTTGTTTTTTTTAAATGGTTTTGCAGAGCTTACCATTCTCCTGTTGCCTCCCAGGCATCTCACATAATGAAAATTACATGCAATTAGAGAGCACTTTTATTTGAAGGCAGGATGGAGGGCAGTATTGAAGAAAAGAGTGGGGACATTCTAATGAGCAGGAGGTAGTTGCAGAGAAGGGAGTAAGAGTTATTTAAGCAACTTGCTAGTTTCAGACTGTTTTTGCCTACTCCTTTCTTCTCACTCTTGTTGACTGTGTTGATTGACAATATTGGGGAACGGCAACTTCAAGAGTAAGCCAGTTAGTTGTTGAAAAGAAGGATGGAAAAAGTTGCAGATATGGTATGCATAGTTATGCAAGTGGAATTGCATTGTCTCCTGGAAATGGCTTTTTTTAATCCTCGTCTTCATGCAGAACAGATTTGGAAGGGAGAATGGCATTAAAATATTGCCAAGGCTAGAGAGAGGTTTACATGTTATGTGACTCATTAGAGAAAAGTCAATAAGGTCATCAGCAAGGCTAAATAAACACTGAAGAAATCCTGAAGAAACACTAAAGAAACACACTATAAGACCCCATTCAACTTTTGGTGGACAATTTTATACAATTGCTCAAAACTTTAATCAGAATTGGTAACTGTTTTGAACACACAAAAATAAAGTCCTAAGCTGAAAAGAAAATACAGGGTATAAAGCAAAAAAAGTATGCAAATCATTAAATATCGTAAAGAGTTGGCAGAACTCTGTTAATTATCAGTGTTCTATATGAGCATAACCCAAATCAGCATTAAAATTTAATTGATTATAGAAAAAAAATCAACTTCAACAGCCAGCAGCAAGTTCTTTTGATCTATCCTTAAAAAAAAATTATTTTTCTGAATACAATATTTTGATCTCTAATGACAAATAGCATTTGCTTTTTAAATAAATATCCGTATAGTGTTGTAGTAATAATTATAATAACATATTTAAAAGTGAACTCAGGAAATAATGACCTGCTTAATTTTATTCTTATCATTATATAGCACACTGCTTGTATAAGTATAATATTGGCATAATAACAGTAATATAATAACAATCTAACAATATCCTTCAACTTAAGTAGCTCCCTACTCTTTTTATTATGCATGAGAAAGCAAGGTCCTCGTAAACTGGGTTTATTTGGAAAAACAATGTGAGATACTTTTGCAGATGCCCATGTAATGTATATTATTATTTTTCCCAAAGCATTAGGATTTATTATCTTCTAATTATCTTTTATTAGTGCTGGTAATTCTTTTGCAAATTCCTTGTCTCAAGCTGAGCAGGAAGACATTATAGAATCTGTTCAGTATTATAACTTTCTGAATTTTCTAAACTCTTCTTAAATGTAAATCGAAATGTGGAAATAACATTTATATAGAAATTACAAAACTTAATGGAATATTCTGGTTCTGGCTGTAAACTTCCAAATAGTCAGCCCAAACAATCAGTGTTCAGTTATTTCCTTAACTTCCTCAACTATGTCTAATATTTAGTCTCTAGATACTCCTACACAGCTTAACATTGTCAAGAAAATATTTTATTTTTCCATTCACATTTTGGCTGGATAATCAAATTCTTAGCCAAGAATGATACAAAGAACTTCCAAGTGTTTCTGTCCAATTTGTCATTCTTAAATTAATTGCATTTTAAGAACACCAATTATAAGCCCTTTGTTTTTCACTAGCTCTCAACCTAGGTGTTTCAAACACAAGAATATGGATGCAGAACAATGACACATCTATGCAGTGGAGGATGGAAAAACAAATTTCCTACCCTGACCCAACAGGGGTACTTCAGCAGCCATCACTGTGTATGTTGTAATGATGTGCTTGAATCAACCAGGCAGCTGAAAAGCCAAATATGTGGGTGAGCTCTGAAAACTTTTGTTTATTGAAGGGGAATCTTTGTTCCCTTTGCCTTTCCTCAAACTGATTGGGGTTTTCACTTGTATGTAACAGAGCAGAATGCAAATGCACAAGTTGTTTAGCTTCCACTGGGAATGATCTGGACACCTGCTCCATTTTTGCCTGTCATTTTGGTTATCAAAGATGCAATGTATAAAAACAGCCATACCACAGCAGATTAAAGGCCCATCTAGCTTAGGTCCTGATAGCTGATATCAGATGCCTGGGAAAGAGTGAAAGAATTCAACAAGTATATAGGAATACTTTCTCAAGATTCTTTCAGTCTACAGCAATTTGAAAATCAAGATTTCTTTCTGGGACAGAAAGTGCATCTTTCCATTTAGTGGCCTTGCTAGAGATTTTTTTCTTATTTTCCTCCAATCATGTTTTGAAGTAATATCCACAACACTGGGGGGACATGAAGCTTTATGGCATAATGACGTGTGAAAAATTACTTAATTTTTTTCTTATATTTTGACCACCTTGATTTCATATCTTATTGTATTTGAGTGAATGAAGAACATTTATGTGTACAACAAGCCCAGTACCCTTAACCTCTCTTCACACATTATGTGCTCCAGCCCCCAGTCATGTTAGTAGATTTTCACTGGACCCTCTCCAGTTTATCTATGTCTCTTTTGCACCTGGAGGCCCCAAACTCATCAAGTCATTCTCATTCAACCCTATAAATGCCTAGCAGAGGACATGAGACACCCAGAGTATAGCACAGTTGTTGAGAAGTTGTTGAAAATTCATTATCCTTTGGGGGAAAGGTAGATATATGTAGGCTGCTAAGATTATACTGCTAACAGAAAGAAGGCAAATGACAAGCTGCTAGTCCAAAAGTCAAATTACATAATTAATTTACAATCACAGTGCTGTGAACTAGGTCCCTCTGGAGCAGACTGGCTTAATCCCCACCATTTAGTCTCTGACTAAGTCTAATTCATGACTCCTGTGGCTATAAGTCTAAATTGCTGGTTTGTGTGATTTTTCATTTCAGAGTGCCCCAAATCATTTCAGGATTTTGCTACAGCCCTCCAGAGTAGTGTTTTTATAGCATAAAACTGAGCATATGTATGGCATGAAGAATTGTATTGCATAAGCTTCTAGAACTTCTCTGTTACATTAATTAATTTACAGTGTTTCTAGATGTTAGAGGTGAACAAAACAATTTTTACTCGCTGTTTGTTACAGTGAACTGATTGAGCTAACAAAGTAAGGGATACCTTACCCCTTATTACACATTAATACATCAATTGTTTCAAGTAAATTTCTATTTAGTTAATATTTTTGAGATTTATAATATGTACAGTAAATAAGTAGTAATTTTGATAAGCATATTTCATTAAAACTATAGAAGCCTGACACAGTTTTATTTGTTGTATTAATTTTTTATACTAATTGTTAGCTAAATTATATCACTTATGAAGAAATGGTTACTTCTCTGTCTTTACTTAGGAATAAGTTTAAGTTCTATAATTGTGTCATGGAATTTAGACAAGAATTAAAAAAAAATTCCCAAATTTAAACTTATAATTTTCTTCTGATACAATAAAAACCCCACCATATCAGTGTATACTATTTTGTATAAATCATCAAGTGTTGAAATCAATGGGAATGGACAGCCATATAGTCCTAGTATTTTCTGGATTATCAGTCTACTACTCATGTACTTCTAGGCTATACTCATTCCCCTTTTTACTTTTAGAAAGAAAAAAAAATTAGGTAATGCAGCCTCCGAGATCAACAATAGAAGGCAGGAATTCTTGCTCTTCCTTGCTTTTTTTTTTTTTTTTTTTTTACTTTTTGGCTTTTTACATTTCTACACATATGCATATATTACTTTCCCTAAAGGAAGAAGTCTTTCTGTCAGGTTTTTTTCATGATGACCAGACTGCCCTTCCTTGACCCTAAGGAAGCTGGGAGAGCTTCTAGTCTGGGAGCTTCCCTTTCACATTGACAATGTGTGTTCTGTTCTATGCACTTCTGTTTTTTCCAGTCTGTATTCTAATTTTGTAACATTTTGGGACTGAATTCACCAGAGTTAGGAGAGTCCAAGTTTGCAGTAATATAACTGCTAGGGATAGTAGGATACTGACAACACCTTTGCTCTTCCCAGAGGTTTTACAGAGACTGTTAAATCAAATTCAAGGCCTACAGCACTGGTCTTCAAATATCTTCACTCAATTTACTTCAAAGGGACTATTTTATAGATGCTCAAATTGAGCCTACAAATTCAAACACATTTTTTGATTCAACTACTTGTTATTTTCAATGTCTATATTTTTGACACCACTTATCTGAACATTTACCCAGAAGCTGACTATGTTCACTGTGCTGGAACAACTCCACTTCTTTAACATACTCAAATTTCATATTGTAAAATCAATGTTTACCTGCACATAAAAAAAAAAAAATAATAAAAAAAAAAAATAAAAAATTACTTGCTATTTGTCTCAAAGCAATGAAAGAGGACAAAAAAAAGAAATGTTAAACTTGACTATGTCCAGTCTACACTTTCTCAGTCATAAACCCTATCAGGAAAACACAGTATTTTGCTCTGTGTGGAGAAGGAGCAAAAAGGACAAAAACTAGCCTATACAGCAAATGTCAACAATCTTGCTTCTTTTTCTGAAGGAAGGAGCTCAGAGATGATGATGGTGATGATGATGATGTAATTACATAAAATAAGGTATTATCTGGCATGGAATGCATCAAAACTCCATTAACAAGTTTCTGACATTTGTGTACTTAGGTGCGCATCTAAATGCCTAATTGCAACTTATCAAAAAAAACCCCAAAATAAAACCAGATGCTCCATATAGGCCAAATTTGTAATCTTTTTCTTAAACAAAATATGAGTCTTAGTACATTAATAATTTAATATTTTAATTTTGCCTATTCATTTTTTTTTTACTTAAAGAAATAATCTTGTGATTTATTTGCATTTCTGATAACAAATTGCTGCATATCCTCATCATTTTTCTTTTCAAATTGCTTCTAGTGTCAGTTCCAGGCTTGATCAAAAAGTGACTGGATTTCTAAAAGCAAAACTGTACTTTACTCATAATCTATTTCAATGCACTCTGTCCCATTAGAACAGGCAGAGAAATCTCAGTATTAGCTGATAATTACAGATTTCAGAATGTAAAATTTAATGACCTAGAATCCCATCTATTAAAGACATTTTCTTTAAAAACTCTCACATTGCAATTGCAAACACTTAGATTTTCAGGAAATACCAAGAGTGTCAGACAGAAGTAGTACTCTTTGATATTTGTAGTAACAAGTAAGACATTGATTGGCAGGTGTTTAAAATCTTAGATCAGTAGTCTGTTCATAAAATTATTTATGGTCAGGTTCCAGTGATGAGTCCCAGAATTCATTAAAGCCTAACAAAATTCACTTCTTGGAACAAAAGACATCTTCTAGAGTCTAGTCTTGAGATAACCCAGAACAACATTATACTTCATATAAGGTCAAACCTTTTTTAATAGTACTGTCAGGTTTGTAAAAAAAAAAAGATTTATTTTAAACCAAAATGGGCTATTGCTTTTAGGAAGTAACTCTAAACAATCTCTAGATACATTTTAATGTTTAATCATAACAACAACCAAAAATAAAAATTAAAAAAAAAAAAAAATCACTCCCACCCAAAAAAACAAGACATCTAAAGCTGTTCATTAGAATCAAGTGCCATGTTTTAATATGATGTTCATCCTCTCTGATAGGAAGACATATTTTCTAGGAGCTAAGTCTGTGGTGGTTAATTATATATAAAAATGTCTGGGAGATTATACTGAGACTAGACATATTTGTTTGTGACCTAATTTGTAGCTACTGTTTTGTGTTAATAAATAATAACTCAGATCATCTTGCAAGTGAAAGTTTTAAGTTAAAACAAGCAAACATTTCTATTTTTCCTCACTTCTAGTTCACATTTCTTTTGTTTCATTTGGGAATAAGACTCATAATTTAGAAATGTAAGGTAAATCCAATTATTTTTTACAAAGAATGTCACTTTTATATGTAATTATCTGCTTCTTTTCAGTTACTGTATTCAACTAATATGTTTCGTCCTCTTCAGTACATCCTGCCTGTCTATGGGTATTATTATCATATGGTTATTTTGTGGGTAATATTTTTGCCTGAGATTGATTAAACAATTTGAGATAAAGAGTATTTGTGGGCGAACAGTAATTTTGTTTCTACCAATACAAATCTTTGTTATGTGTATGTTGAAAATTGACTGTCCGTTAAAGACATATGTTTTCACTGAGATAATACTTAATATTTTTCTTGTGGACTTGTTCCACTTGTGACCCTTCAGAACCTAATAGAGATCCATGAGAAGAAGACCAGAGAAGATATATGTTTTAGCTGGCCAGGTGACAGCAAATAAACAAGAGGAAAAGCCAGCCAGCTTGATGGCACCAAGCATCCAGAATCAATCTTATTTAAGATAGCTGGGGAAAATGTGTCAATCCATCAGATCAGCACAGCAGGAGAATTTTACAGCCAGAAAGAAGGAAAATATACCACTGAGTAAGTTTCTGAAATTTTCAGCCAATTGGCTGTTTGCCCAGTAACAGAGGCTAAGTAACTGTGTTGTTCATATATCCATTACATAACAGTAGTAGTTAACTAACACTGTTAAATAACTAGTATTACGAGGATATTTTTAATATTGGTTAGAAAGATGTAATGGTTCTTATCCAAAACTCATGGTGATATTTTTTTTCCATTGCCTGCAAAGAAGTTTCTGACTCTCCTGTTTTAGTATCAATAAAGGCCTAGAATATAATTTCAAAACAAAAGTCTTTCTCTTAGTCTACCTTGAATTCCCCCTGCTTATGCATCAAGTTCAGAAGAGCCTCCTGCAGTTTGCAAGTTGTCTTTCTAAATTCCATCTCATGAAATATTTCTGAAAGGATAAAAAAATTTCAGAAGCTTCCACATCAATAGCCTGTACTGGAAGCCAAAATGAGAGTGCCAAGTGATGTGACTGGGCCCCTGGAGAGGAAAGTGGATGAAGCTTTAAAAGGAAATCATCAGTAGTGATTTGAACTGTGAATTATGCTGTGGATAGTGCTCCCAAGTTTGAGTACTGAATACATTCTTTATCACTACTTCCCTATTTCTTTCCTTCAGGAAAAGATGATAAAAGCTTACAGAAATCTAAAAACCCAGTTTAATTCCAGCACTTAATCACAGAAAGGGAAAAACTTACACTGAAGTTACCATAAATCCAAGAATTTTCATCTGAGCTCATAGTTGTGAGTTAAAGAACAATGAGGCAATATTATGAGTGGCACCATGAAGGTTTATCAAAACCATTTGTTAAATACATATAGAATATGCAATTTTATTGCAAAATTTAGTTATGACTAATTCAAATATTTTTATTTCATTCCTACAAAGCAAATACAAATTGTTAGAAACAATTATTTTATGATAAATAAGGCTTCTATAGATAAACAATTTAGAATCTCAAATTATGATTCTTCTGTTGTAGCTTTGTTATATTTTAAATACGATGCTTTTACATACTGGAAGTTGTTCTTCTGTATTCTTCAATTTGAAAATGTCCTGAGAATTATGGATATAGTTTTTTCATTTTACATTAAGAAATGGGTTAGTCTAACCCTTTCCCACAAACTGTTTCAGGCTCATAGAATAATCATTTTCCAAATAGAAATGTTTTGTCTAAAGATCATGCTCAGATACATTAACAACAATGAACACATCTTTATCAACATCTTAGTTTAAAAACAATTTCTATCCCAGTCAGACTTTGAACATTTTTTTTATTATTATTATTTTTAATGGGAGAGGACCTTTTCCTTCTTGTTTTTCCTTTATTTCTTTTTATTTAAAATTTGAAGTGAATGCAACCAGAAATAAGTGAAAGAACATTTTCTCCCAAGAATATCAATAAAGTGCATGCCAAGGTCATAGCATTGTTTTCTGAGATTCAAAGAACTCTGAATATGAGTAAGACACAGATGAAATAATGCATGAAACTTTCTAATAATTTTCCAGAGTGTCATATTCATGACAAGTCTTTGGGTTCATCAGATTATTAACACTCTTAAATATGCTGCAAAAAAACCCCTTCTGTTGATTATGCTCCATGCTCAAGCTCCAATATCTCCAAACTGTTGCTGCAAATACAGAGAAATGTTTAAGCAAATATATTTCACTTGTTCAAAAATGTGCCTTCGTGTTCCCTAAGAATCTGGCATTATAGAGTAAGCTTAAATACAGTCAGAAATGTTCTGGTTTGTACGACTCTTCTTCCTCAATTCAGCACATGCACTACAACTAAGTGAGAACATGCAAGTGGAGAATACCATATTTATTAAAAACAGCCAATTGCTTATTTTTTAAGAATTCAAGTTACCACCTACAAAGGTGATTCTTTGGACTAGCCTGGGTTAATTCTAGGTTAATTATTCTAGCCTAGGTTAATTAATGGGCTGAAATCAAGCTGGCTGCCGGTCACCAGTGGTGTCCCTCAGGGCTCAGTTTGGGGGCTGGTCTTGTTTGGAATTTTTGTTGATGACTTGGATGTGGGGATTGAGAGCACACTCAGTAAATTTGCAGATGACACCCAATTGTGTGGGAGTGTTGATCTGCTCCAGGACAGAAAGAAGAATATGGGAGCATTAAAGTTGAATGTGATGAAAGGCTGGGTGCTTTTGAGGTTGGTCCAAGAAGTAAAGTGGCCAGAAAGCTGCTTCTCTTGGAACGGTCTTGGCAGAGCAGATCTGAAGACAGAGATTTCTGTCTAGTTTTGTTCTCTCTACTTGTGTATTTTGAAGATTGCCATTCAGAAGACATTGTAAATCACTCATGAGAAATCCTGAAGCCAAAACAGAGTATCGTATGGGAAAAAAAATATTAAAATCAACCTTAACCTCACTCATCTAAAAAGTTATCTCAATATGTATTATAAATCCTGCACTGGAAATTATCATTATTTTGACTTTGTTACTGTTTTACATTGAGAAACCCATAATCTAACAGAGGAATTTCATATACACATATACAGAATCATTGAGGTTGTGAACAACCTTCAAGATCATCAAGTCCAACTGCCTACTAAATATTATCAGGACCACTAAACCATGTCCTGAAATGCCACATCTAGACATCCCTAGAACACCTCTAGGGATGGTGATTACACCACTTCCTTGGATAGCCTGTGGTATGTCCTTGGGTATGACTCACCACTCTCTTAGTAATTTTTTTTTTCCTAATATCCAAACTAAGCCTCCCCTGGTGCAACTTAAGCCCATTTCCTCTTGTCCTATCAGTAGTTACCTGGGAGAAGAGACCAACACCGACCTCACTATGCATTCCTTCAGGTAACTGTAGAGTGCAATAAGGTCTCCTCTCAGCCTCCTCTTCTCCAGACTAAACAACCCTAGGTCCTTCAGGCACTCCTCATAAGACATTTTCTCCAGACCCTTTAGCAGCTTTGTTGCCTCTCTCTGAACTTATGGGGTTTATTTTTACCCCAATCAACAGCTTCTGAGTATTGCATTGCAGTTTTAATCTGTAGTTT
>JANIJG010007694.1:43102-58150 GCA_024611175.1 Megaceryle torquata
CAACAGCTTCTGAGTATTGCATTGCAGTTTGAATCTGTAGTTTCTTGAGGAAAAAATGAAAAATTTAATAGAGTCACAGAATCACTGAATTGTCATGGTTGGAAAAGACCTTTAAGATCACCACATCAACAAAGAAAAACAAAAAAACACAAGCAACCACCACCACCAAAACAACAAAACACCACAACAACAGAAAAACACAAACAAAAATGCAAAACAAACCAACCAACCAACTAAAAAAAATACCCAAAAACAACCAAAGGGAAAAACAAACAAACAAACAAAAAAAAGAGACAAAACCCAAACAGATAAAAACAAAACCAAACGTGACTACTCTTTCAGTAAAGAAATTCTTTCTAACATCCAGTGTAAACCTCCCCTGCTGCAACTTGAGGCCATTTCCTCCAGTCCTGTCATTATTTACTTGAGAGAAGAGGCCACACCCACCTCACTCCAACCTCCTTTCAGGTAGCTGTAGAGAGTGATAAGGTCTCCCCTCAGCCTCCTCTTGTCCAAAATAAACGATCCCAATTCCCTCAGCCTCTCCTCTAGAGAACAAGGACTTGTTCTCCAGACCCTTCACAAGCTTGGTTGCCCTTCTCTGAACTCTCTATAGCAACTCAATGTCTTTCTTGTGGTGAGGGGCCCACAACTGAACACAGTACTTGAGGTGTGGCCTCACCAGTGCCAAGTACCAGGGCACAATCGCTTCCCTTCTCCTGCTGGACACACTATTTCTGATAGAGGCCAGGATGCCATTGGCCTTCTTGACCACCTGGGCACACTGTTGGCTCATATTCAGCCAGTTGTGGACCTGCAACCTGAGATCTTTTTCCACCTGGCAGCTTTGCATCCACTGTTCCCCAAGCCTGTAGTGTTGCCTGGGGTGGTTGTGAGTGAAATGCAGAACCAGACACTTTGCCTTGTTAAACCTCATACAGTTGGCCTCGGCCCATCAATCCAACCTGTCTTCTGAAGAGACTTCCTACCTTCAAGTAGACCAATACTCCACCCAATTTGGTGTCATCTACAAACTTTCTGAGGAAGCACTCGATCCCCTCATCTAGATCACTGATAAAGATATTGAACAAGACTGTCTGCAAAACTGAACCCTGGGGCACACCACTTGAGAACAGTCACCAACTGGATTTAACTCCATTTACAGCTCTCTGGGCCCAGCTGGATGGACAGTTTTTAACCCAGCAAAGAGTATACCTGTCTATGCCATGAGCTGCCAGCTTCTGTAGGAGAATGCTGTGGGAAGCAGTGTCAAATGCTTTACTAAAGTCCAGGTAGACAACATCCACAACCTTTTCCTCCTCCACTAGGTGGGTCACCTGGTCATAGAAGATCAGGTTGGTCAAGCAGGACCTGCCTTTCCTGAACCCATTCTGGCTGGGCCTGATAACCCTAGCTGTCCTGCACTTGCTGTGTGAGCTCACTCAAGATGAACCTCTTCATAACTTAGTTCCCCAGATCCTCCTTCCAGATTTTCTTCTAGATGGGTGTCACACTGGCAAGCCTCCAGTCATCTGGAACCTCCTGTGTTAGCCAAGACTGCTCATAAATGATGAAGAAAGGCCTGGCAAGCTCTTCTGCCAGCTCCCTCAGTACTCTAGGGTGGATCCCATCTGGCCCCATGGACTTGTAAATGTCCAAGAGCCATAGCAGGTCATTAACTGCTTCCTCTTGGATTATGTGAGGATTGTTCTACTCTCCATCCTTATCTACCAGTTCAGGAGGTTGAATACCTGGTTGCTGGTGTGACTACTAAAGGCAGAGCCAAAGGTGGCATTAAGTATGTCAGCCTTTTCCTCATCCTTGGTTATAATGTTCCCCCCACATACCTCCAACAAAGAATGAAGATCCTCCCTGGCTCTCTCCTTATTGTTAATATATTTGTAAAAACTTCTTTTTGTTGTCCCTTATGACAGTGGATAGACTGAGCTCCAGCTGGGATTTTGCCTTTCTATATTTTCTTTGCATGACCTATTTCAAGATACTCCACTGGAAAATACAGAGCAGTTATCCAGTTTATTCCCTGGTCTTTTGTTCCGTGTTTAACACATTAGTTTGAAGGTTTTATGAGTATAGTAATACCAATGCTGTCTTCACTACTCTGTCCATAGAGCCAAAGAAAAAAGCTGTCTTTGCTGAACACCTTTTCTATACTAAGCAGTGCTTTTAATTAAAAAAAGAACCACCACAACAACAAAAAAGCCTATGCTTCATTTCAACACATTTTAAGTATCTAAAATATACTAAAATTCCATACCAGAAAGAAATTAGACACCACATGTAATTCATTCAATAGAATTTTCCAAAAGCAACTTCAGTATTCCCATTGCCAAGTGGCATTTTCACAAATTGAGTTAGGCACCATCTTGTAAAAATATTTGGCAGAAGATGGATTTAGGAAAACATTGTAAATTGAATTGTTGCTCTTAGCCTTTTGAGCTCATCTAGAAGTTGTCAAAGATTTATTGGTTGTTTGGTTTTTGGTTGTTTTTTTTTTTTTAATAAATGGGTAGAGATAAATAAGATGTGAAATGATAGCACTTCTAACACAAGGGAGATCCTCTTACTTCTCTACAGCTGTATTTGGTTTAAAATTCAAGCTATTTCCTCAAGACCCAACAATCCTTCTATCTCTCACCTTCAATCTGGTGTTAATGGGAACAGATTTAATGGTCTGAACTTTACATTTTTCTTTAGAAATACAAGCAAAGAGAATTAAATGAGAATTAAAACTAAGGAGACTGTAGTCCTTTTACTATGAATGACATCTGACCATAAAGAAGTAACTGCCAAAATTGCAGCTGGCTTCAGTGCTACTAGCATTTCAGCCTGGAAGTAGAATAATGAGACATGGGAGTCAGATTCATGGCTGCTGTGCAAACAAGTCATAAAAGAAGCCCCTGCTATGACAACATTTCTTTCCATATGCACATACTCAAACACCACCCAGTGTCCTGTACAATCAATATTTACATAGTTAAACATATGTTACTTGATTATGACCACTACAAAAATTGGAAAGGTAGCAACAAGCAAAGTACCAACAGGCATCTGGGCTCTGAGCGTCTTACTGCAGCTTGGTGATCACCAGTTTCTCCAGGAGGAGGAGGAGGCACCTCTTGTTCCTCTTGTGGCCCCAGGTCAGCTGCACGTCCAAAGTCAGCACTGGCTCAGTGATGGTGAGAGCCACACTTCAGAGTGGAGAGTGACATAAGAAAGGTCACTGTGGCAGGGCCCAGCTCAGCCCATGTGTCCCCAAGCTGTTGGGGGAGCCCACCTGGAGCTGCAGCAGCAGTTGGCCTGGACCATCCTGCCTGAGACAGGAGGCCATGAACCCTGTGCCAAGGATGCAGAGCAGCCAGTGATAGCAAGGATGGAAAGTGGGGTGCTGGGGCAGTGCTGCTTGGCCAGCCCCTGCCTGCTCCCAGCACTGCTCTGTGCCAGCACAGCCCCTCTAGATGCCTCTGGTGCCTGTGCCCTCCAACTAACCAACAGCCAGGGCCCAATGGAAAGTGGGAGTGGCCCAGGGGGACACTAAGGGGAGCATCTCTCCAGTGTGGCCAGTCTGTCTTGCACTGGGGAGCCCAGAGCAGGCCAGAGCAGAGGGGAAGGAGCACCTCCTGCACTTGCTGGCAGTGCCCCTTGCCATGGGCTTCACTACTGCTTCCTGGACTCCAGCGAGGCTGGGTGCCACTGCTCAGTGCTACCCTCCAGGCCCAGCCGCTCAGCCACTTTTCCATCTGCTGGACTGCCTGCTCAACCAGCCCATGTGCTACCGGCTTTCTTCCAGTCCTCAGGCACATGGCCCCTCTGGAGTGGCTTCACAAGGCCATCTGCCATCTCCCCCAGCACTTAAGGGTGCACACCATTGGGACCTATCAAGGACTGTGCACCTTCACTTAGCTTAACTGGTCTCTAACCTCACACTCTGCCACCTGATCCTACCAGATCCTCTTACATTACAGGTACCTCTTTGCTCCAGCCTTTCTCTCAGGTCTCCAGGGCCTGGGATGGCTGAAGGATGCTCTTGCTGGGACCAGGAGGCTTGGCAGAACCTTTTGTTCCCTTTATGACAGACTCCCCAGAGCTTGCTGCAGCCAGGCTGTGCTGCTTGGAGTGATTCCTGCACATTGCTTGCTTTAGTCCTCAGCTTGTAAAGTCTGTTTGATATTCAGGTTGTCTGTTTTTGTACCAGCACACCCAAGAAAGGATCAGTGACCTCCCCAGTGGCAGGGACTATTTTATGCACCACTGACCTTTCTCAGCAGTAACAGTGGAGGAAAACTGGGCTGGAACTCCCTCACTCCTATCTGAGCTGCAGCCGGTCTGGCCACTGGAGCAGTGTCACAGTGGACACTGGACTCCTTCCTTCTTCTCTTTGAAGAGTCTCATTCAGCACCAGTAGCTACAGCAGATGAAACCTTAGGCTGGAAGAGTGACTGATTGACTGCCTGGGCTGTGACTCTGTCCTGGTGCCAGGCCCACCCTCCAGGGAGATGATGCTCTCTCTGTTTGGCTGACTGTGCACTGACTGCTGTGCTCCCAGTGCCTGCCCATCTTTCTGGAGATGTATCTTCTGATTGGCTGCCTGGTTACAGTCAGTCATGAGCCTTGCCCCGCCTCCTTATATGCAACTGGCTGTTGTGTCTCCACTGACACTCCTTCCCCTTCCAGGCAGGTGTTGCCAGGGAACAAGCTCCCCCATTAGGGCATAGACCCTCGTAAGGGAACTGTGGACTCTAAGGAAAGGCAATGTGTCAGAAAAGACAGAGTGGGAGCCTAAAAGTAAGGATTTCTGCCCTAAAAAGGAGGCTCTAGGCACTGAAATGATGGACTAGATGTTACAAATTATCTTTAATCATAAATAAAGGATCAGTGGTTTAACTAATTTGTTTCTAATACATTCTTAAAGCATCAGATTTTAGGTTGAAACTCAAGGTCTTGTGGGTGGGTATTATAACAAACAAAAAATGAAACAAACCAAACACCAGTCACCTTTTCTGTGTGCTAGGATCACAATGTACTTGCTCTGTAAGTGGTGACATTGAGGGAGCAGTTGGAAGGTGCACACAGTGATGAGTACTATAGACACAGGAGTCAGATTCATTGCTGTCATGAAAACAAGTCATAAAAGAAGGCCCTGCTATGACAACATCTCTTTCCATATGCACTTATTCAAAACACCACCCAGTGTCCTGTACAATCAATATTTACACAGTTAAATATTTATACGTTATTTGATTATGACCACCACAAAACAAACAAACAAACAAACAAACAAACAAACAAAACCCAAAAAAATTGGAAAGGTAGCAACAAGCAAGTGATGCTTGCAGAGGTCCAGGATTCCTTGCCCTTTCTTTCATCCAGTTGATTGACTTGATCAGAACTCTAAATGCTGGGTGATAATTCACCTTAAAGGGACTATGAGCTTTTAATCAACCAAATCTGCTTCAGTTAAAGCTTTGCTGTGGCTTACAATGGATGAACAGTGAGCAGAGGAGCTGTAGCAATGAACAGACTCACATGTTGAGATAGCATTTGAAGCTGGTGTTTCTGGTCATAAGCCTGTTGTGCTGCTTGTGCAGCTTGTGCAGTGACATTTGTTCTCTTGGTACAAGACAGAGTGGTGTGGTGAGTGCTTTAGCTCTGAAAGCAGGACAGTGTCTGCCAGGCTGTGCTGCATGGGCTGGGTCTTCTCTGAGAGGGTCAGGTGCGCTCAGAAAGAGTTGATTTGGCTGCTAGTTTTTGTTTGACTGATGCTTTTTACTAGGAAAGAGATGTTAGTGGAGTGAACTTCATCTTGTGATGTCTATGAAAAGATGAGGGAAGGGAGGGGTAAGTCAACCCAGCAATAATGAGGAATTCCCATGTTGTCAGTTTAGTCCTTTAATATAATTTCAGTTGCTTCTGGGTTACATGACACAGTTGTCCTGTCACTGCTCTTGTCTCATGTGCAAAGGGAGCTGGTTTCTGGTTACTTCTCTAGTTAAACATACATTTGATTTGATTGTGATCTGGGGGGAGTGCCTGTTCCAACACTCCATCACCCCCACAGGAAAGAATTTTCTCTTCGTATTCAGATGGAAGCTCCTGGGTTCCAGTTTGTGCCCATCACCCCTTGCCCTATCTCTGGTCACCACTGAGAAGAGTCTGGCCCTGTCTTCTTGACCCCAGCCCTTCAGATATTTATAAGAATTGAGAAGATCCCCTCTCAGTTTTCTCCAGGCTAAACAGACCCAGGGCTCTCAGCCTTTCCTTGGCACAGAGAGGATCCAGTCCCTTTGGCACCTTCATAGCCAAGTCATTACAGGTTGCTATTAAGAGCTGATCAAGCAAACCTCCTTAAACTAGAAGAACTGAAGGATGGTTCTCTGTCAAGTAACTAAAAGATAAGGGAGCATCTCAGCACAGTGATACTTTTTCTTGCCCATAAAGGCCAGTCTGTGTTGTCACGCTCTAGTGGGAAGCATGGCTTCAGACAGCTGGGCTGTGTAGGGAGCAGCAGGTTTCAAAGAAGCCCTCCATGGCATGTACTTTGCAGCTGCCTGTTCTCTCTAGGAGGAGGAGGAACTAGGGAGGAGGAACTCCAAGGAGATGTTTCCTCAGCCTCCCTATCTGGATTGTTGCAGAGATTGAAGTCTGTCCAAAGAAGCAACTGTGCAGCACTGTATGTCATCCTCTGTTTAGTTTTTTTTATTGAGAAGTACCTGTCTTATGTTGTAATATTGTGCATAGCAAGGCCAGCAGATTGAGATTTACTGTTCCTTTATGATAACATCTTGTTTGTAATTAAAGGCACCCAGAGCAAGGGCTGCTTTGCATCAACAATTGAACATCATTTTAGTGTGCAGACATAGAAAGGATGAATTGATGTGCTGGAAAAGGTGTGTATTTTCCACTGAAGTAGCTGTGTTCATTAACTGTGGTGGATTTGCAACATACAGATGGATTGTGGAACTGTGCTATGAGGGGTCTCACATCTGCTGCTCTAGGATGTTTTGCCTGTTATTTTGATCTTCCACCAGTTCAAGGTCTTTCCCATAAAAAGGACAGAGAGCAGAGTAGTTGTATCTTTCTTCCAAGTTAGAGATGGTAACTTCAGGTACAGCTGGGCTGAAATGTGCAGCAAGTCCACACTGATTTTTGGGGCAGACTGGCAGTATTGCCATGGTGTAAGGTTTGGAGGAGAGTTCCTGTGGCACTCAGCTCATGTTAGAAAAATTGAAAACCTGTTTCAAGAGAATTATGAAATATTGGCACCCAAGAGCCATGAAGGGGTGAGTGGTAGGAACTGTGCACAGGATGAATCCCCAAAATAACTTCTATTTTAATCTTATCCCAGGATCCACTGTGGTAAGATTCTGATGGTTTTGTGTGGCCGTGTTCACTGCTGAACAAACAGCTGCAAAAATACGATAGGGTCCTGTGCAAGAAAGCAGAGAGGAAAAGAGTCCCGGAGAGGGCCCATTGTCCCCTGCAACTGAGGATGCAGAATAAACACCAGGGACTGTTTGGTTTCATGGAATACCTCTGACTGGAAACTGTGGTGTCACCAATGGCTGTGGGTGGAGTAAAAGCTTCATATGTCTGACTTGAATCAATCAGCACATTTGTCAGAGGCCCAGACCCTCCCTGGTGCTGTTTAGTGCAGGTGGTGGTGAACCTGAGGGAGATATTGCTTGTCACTCTAATCACAAGTGGCTGTCTATGTGGGTCTAGAGTGCAGCAAGACACAGAGTTCTTTTTGGGTGCCTGCATGGTTTTGGTGTTATTGTTTTTCCTGGGTTAACCCAGGCTTGATTTGGAAAATCATCTGGCCATATTGGTCTATCTTATTGAGAATGCACAGGGTGTAGAATAAGCAAAGAGTTTTCATGTGTGTCATTCTTTGTAGCTGGGCTGGAAGGACATCTCCTGGGAGAAGGTTCTTGTTGCTCCTATTCTAATAGCTCAATTTCCTTGTTAAGGAAGACAGTGATGGACCTACTGACTGAACACCTGCTGAACCATGGAGGTGTTGCTCTTGCACAGAGTTTACTCATGTTCCGGGAAACTTTCTTTTCAGTCTAGTGTCAGAGGGTGAGGTCTGAGGGTGAAATACATGGGAACTGCTGATACTGGTGTCTGTAAGCAGCGGTTAGGAAGGAGTGTTATTTGGGGCAGAATTGCTTCATCTGGGTTTTTAAGATGTGTTGTTTTGCCTTGCTCAGCTCTGTCTCTGAGAGAAGTCAGTTCTTACGCACACGTGGATGTGATGCTTTCTGTTTCTCATTGAAATGCACTGAAATGCATTGAAATTGTTCTGTTGCAGGACTAGTAATAGAAACGCTGTGAAGCAGTCAAACATCTAGGGCCACATTTCTCTCATCAACTACATATTAAAAATAGATTAAAACATTTCTCTTGAATAGGTTTTGTAAAATTTTATTTGTGCCAAAGCCTTGGGTTTGTGCCCTTTGTAGCACTCAGATGGGAAAATGTGTTTTTCCCCATGACAAGTTGTTGCTATTGAAAAGATTTTTTTAATTTATTTTTTCCCCCAGGATGGAGTTACAAGCAAGATTTGTTATTTCTGGATGGAATTAAGCTGTTTAGATGCATGTGCTGTTTTGAGGGGTAAGATGTAAAGTTGATATGGCTGCACTTTGCAACCCAGTATCTTATATAAAGTTGCCTTCAGTGATCGTATTTTGCAGCTATTTGCAGTGATCAGAGCCTGTATTTAGTAGGTTTACCAGGGTTAACCGAATTTAGGGATGTATTTAAAGGTTTTAAGGGGTTGCCTGCAAGAGTTTTTGGAACCTTTCTAAAAACATCTTACTTTTGATAAAGGTCAGTATTACCCATGCATGGATGGCAGGGTTTGAGGTGCTAATGCACAAGGGCATTGTGCAGTCTTTTGTCACAGGGAAGGATCAGACAGAGGTGTGGCTGAAGTTTGGCTTCATGGTCATTTGAGCAGCTTCCCTGGAGAATACCAGGGCCATATTGATGCTGTGTAAACTGCACCATCATGTGTAGGAATGTTCCCATGTCAACAGAAGTGTACATCTCCAAAAGTCTAATTTATTTTCATCAGTAACCTGCTAAGCATTTTTCAGTGTCCCAATCTTACAAAGCCTTTGAGAACTCATTTTGCTGACCCTGAATAGAGCTTTTTTCAGCAGAAGTGGTAATGATAAGTTACTGTGTGTGTCATTTTCAATTTTAGGTTTTTTGTGGGGAAGGGAGGCTCTTTGGCTGAAGTTGATCTGCTGACGTGGTTGCCCTCTGCCCAGGCACACAAAGAAAACAAAATTCCGCCCTTAGCTCATCCAGTTTGCTGATGTATCATGTGTGACATCTATGATTGCTACCCATAATACCTGGGCACAGACAGGTGAACTGAGGACAGTGGATCATCTGGGGCTTTGAAATGTTGTAGTACCATAAAGAGATTCTTCAGTATAGTTGGAGAGAGAGAATCTTCAGTATAGTTTCAGTAGATGGATTTACTTTTAAAAGGTAAAACATAAATAAAATTTAAAAGGCTTAAGGTGCACAGTAAGTGCATGTGGTAAAATGCCCCTTGTGACCTGAAATGACAGAATCCCAGCCCGCTGTAGAGTGACTGTCTGACAATGACTGTGTTTGCAGGGTAGGTCACACCACAAAAACCTCATCTTGAAAGGCATCATTTGAAATAATCAATGTTGAGATTCAGTAGTTTTAATTTGGTAAAGCAACATTCATAAGACTTGAGAAAAGATTTTTCAAACTGCATCAGTCCCCACAGTGCTAGAACCAAGGAGGCTTGTACAGTGTATATAAATTATATATAAATATATAATGTAAATTAATCTGGAGCTGATCTGTCTCTGAAATTTTTAGTATGGGAACTGTATCAGTAGAGTGCTTGTGCTCAACAAACACAGCTTCGTAACACTTGCTGGTTTCTCAGTAGTCTGTTCCTGTTCTTAATGGGAACAAAATGGTGCTGTTAAAGGGAAATTGCGAAGCAGAAATTGTTCTGTTTATCTCTTTTTTTTTTTTTTTTTAGTAACATCCAGAGCAAGTAAGACTTTATTTCTTCCAAGAAAATAGTGATTTTTTTTCTGGAAGACTGTAAAGTTTGTAGATGTTGGTGTTACCTTGAAGGATGAAACCTGAATATTGGCTTCACCAGAGGGAAGGAGGAGGAGGAAATCTTTGAAGCTGCATCATCATTTGGCCTCAGAGATACAGTTGTCTAAACTGATTTAAAAAACACTTCTACACTTTCCCATGAAAGAAAAGGGAAAAGGACCAGTGGGTTACCAGCTAGCTGATGAATTTGCCACTGCTGGAATAGGTGGGAGATGGATGTCTCCATTTAAAGCTCAGGGCAAGCCCACATGAAACACAGAGAAGGATTAGCCCTCTTTCCCCCTCCCTCCCAGGGAAGGATAAAAAGGGGAATAAAGAAAAATGCCTCACCCAAGGTTGGAAGATAAGACTATAACAAATTTAATGAATAACAGGAGAAAAACAAAAGAAAGGAGTATTAAAGGCAGAAGGGTACAGAACTATATAGCAAACCTGCTCTTGGATGGCAATGGATTTCATGGTGCATGTGGAGTCAGGCCCAGCCCTGCTGAGATGCTGTCACAGCAGCAGAACCTGGGAAGAAAGAGCCCCATGTCTCCTTGTTATATGAACTGTAGCTGAGAAGGGGAAGAAATAACAGCTGCCCTCTGACTCCTCAGTGTCCTCAGGTCATCACCTGTACACTTCAGTCTGTTCACCCTTAAACTGCATCAATGGGTATGAACAGAAAAACTGCTTCAAGATCAGATGATGTTGATAAAGATGAAGTTGTTGGTGGCATAGGGGAAGTTTGGATCAAGAGTTCAGTTCCTTTTGATGGAACTCTCAGGTTTGTCATGATAGTTTTTTTCCCTTAAAATTTCAGAATATTGAGTTGGTTGAAAAAAGGGGAAATGGGGAGCAGGAGCTAATTGAGGTAGAAGAGACCCCAGGACGTGACAACAGGATTGACAGGAACAGCAGCACAACTTTCTGTTTACTGTGTTGCTTCTGTCTCCAGTGTTTTGAAGCTACCATGTGTAGAAAGCTACTGTGTGCAAGTAGCATTTGGCACCTGTGTCCTGATGGAGACCATAGGGGAGACATTGTGGAGGGGGGCAGTGCTGTTTTAGTGTTCTCATTTTGCTGTAAGCCCTAATGGTTTCTTGTTTGTGTTACAGAAAGGAATGGGAAAGACCTTGACTCTCCTGGGCCCTGAAGCCCAAGTGAACAATATCAGGTGGCTGCTGGTTCATGAAAAGTATAGTATCATCACAGACATGATCGACATTGCACTGCTGGAGCTGGAGCAGCCTGTCCACTTTGACTATTACTTCCAGTTGGCCTGAGTGCCCAATGTCTTCCTGAGCATGTCAGAGCTGACCAACTGCTCCAGCAGCAGCTGGGGGGCCATGACTGCGAGATGTGAGTTCCCAGACATGTGTCCTGAGGACAAGCTGGGCACCCTGGAGTGATGGGTTGGGCTTCATGACAGCAGAGGTGAAAGCCAGAGACAGTCTGCAGGGACGTATAGATGCATGGAGAGAGATGGGCCTAACCTTTTGTCATCTAAAAGGGTAAAGTAATTTAACAGAATATAAATCCCCTTGCATTTCAGATGGTCCTCAGATATCAGAGGGGCTGGGGGTGGCTGTGCGATGTCCAATTTGTCACTATTAGTCTGGTTGCTTTCAATATATCTGAACTCTCACAGCTCTGGATTCACTAACAACACTGCACTCCCCATCTAGTTGCACTCTGTGGTTTCACAGAGCCAGTAAGGAGTTGGTGTCACCCAATGAGAGACTCTTGTGACTGGCAACGTGAATAGTGCAGTTTATTGACAGCAACAGAAGTACAGGTTATTATGGATTGCCAGTGATAAATACACTGTCTGCAAGGCATGTGAAAATATAGAAAATGTGTTAAGTTAATGGAAACAGCTCTGGAGAGTTTTCTAAGTTTACCAGGGAAAGTGCTCAGAGAGTCTGGATCTTACCCAAAGGCATCCCTAAGTGTGAAAAGAGAGGTTCAGCCTGTCAGCTGATCCCAGGAGTCAGAGATAATCAGTGACAGTATTTTCCCTGACTTGTCCATGATGATGTCTTTCCTAAAGTCCCTCTTTCCTTAAACTATTTTTTATATTATTTTTCACCTTCAAGGTGGAGCTTGAGTGACTCTAGTCATACATACCTTTTTTTAAGATTGATGTAAAATTCTCTCATTTCACTTTTAGAGGTGTAGATAAAGAAAATTCAGGACGCAATCTTAGTGAGATGTGGTCGCACTTTGGAGGCAAGAAGCCTTTTGGATGGAGGTGTGTTTTGGTATTATAATAACATTACAATGAGCAAAGTTTTCACAAAGGACACTCACTGACTATTTCCAGTCTGTCCCCCACCCTTATGTTCTGGGTATGACATCAGTATGGTATTAAATAACACACTGCCTGCTTTGGTTGTCTATCCTGATTGTGACATCGTCTCAGATTCTGGTGAAAAATAACCCTATTCTAGCCAAACCCAGGGCATTACTCATCCCTTATTCCCTACCAACTGTGTCATGTTCAGCAGAGTTATTTAACAATTAACAACATACAATTTAACTCACTGGCCATTCTCGCCCAAAATTAAGTTCCCCTGTGGTACACATTAAACTTCTCTGTCCTCCTGCATCACCCACCCAGTGCATCCGGGCTGTGGATGGGTTTGCCTTTGCCTGAAGCAGGGTGGACTCAGACCATCTTCCCTAAGACATTCTTCATGTGCACTACAGGGACTTTATCTCCTTCTACATCACATGGCAGTTTTGATTGGGCAGGGCCAGCTTGATTGGTAGATCCTCTTGTGTTAACTGTCCAGGTGGATATTGCTAAGTGCGTCTTCCAGTGTTTTAAGGTCCCACCCCTCCATCACTTTCAGTGTAGTTTTTAGCAGCCTATCATATTGTTCATTTTTCTCCAGGGGCAACTGCATGATGGGGAATGTGACACACCCACTCGATTCCATGCTCCTCTTCCAAGGTGTCTATGAGTCCCATTGCCTGACTTTCTGAGGTGCTTTGTCACCATAAGACCTGCTTCTCAAAGCCCAGGATGCTGTTCCAGGCAGTGGCATGAGGCACTGGATATGTTTCCAGCCATCCAGTGGTTGCTTACACTACTTGAAGCATGTGGTGCTTTTCTCTGGCAGGTCTGTGGAAGTGATATATCAATCTGTCAGGTCTCTCTGTATTTATATTTCAGCCATTGCCCTTCATGCTTCTGGGACTTTAATCTCTTGGCTTGCTTGATTGCAGCACATATTTCACATTCATGGATGACCTCTGCAATGGTGTCCATAGTGAGGTCCACCTCTCAATCTCAAGCCCGTCTATATGTGCATCTCATAGTTGATGACCTGAGGTGTTATGGGCCCACTGAGCTATCAATAATTCACCATTATTTTGCCAGTCCAAAACAACCTGGGCCACTCCAATTATGACAGCCTGATCCACCCACTGGTTATGCTGATGCTTTTCAGCGATGTCCCAAAATCTTTGCTCTCCAGACAGTTTGTGATCACTTCCAAGATTACTGAGCATCTGGGGCTCCCTGTTCGAGCCTGTTGTGTGTTCAGTGCAACCCACTTACTCCACATGGCATCAGTTGCATGGTGGGTAGAGGAGACTTACCAGCCCAGCACTGGCACTTGGGGTTCCAGGAGGAGCTGTCCTTCAGTTCCAATCACTTCTGAGGCAGTTCAAGCTCCTTCATATGCTGCCAGGATCTCTTTTTCAGTTACAGTGTAGTTGGCCTTGGATCCTTTGTACCCCTGCTCCACAATACTAAGGGTTGGCCTGGAGTGTCCTCAGGTATTCTCTACCAGAGGCTTCAGGTAGGACCATTCTTCTCAGCTGCTGTGTAGCACAAGTTTTTAATTTCTTGTCCTGCCTGGCTTGGCCCAAGGGTTTCTGCACACACAGTCTCCTGTTTAATTTGTTCAAAGGCTTGTGCTGCTCAGGCCCTTATTCAAAATCATTCTTCTTCTGAGTCACATGGTAGCAAGGGGTCACAATAAGGCTGTAGTCTGGAATGTTCATCCTCCAGAAACCCACAACACCGAGGAAAGCTTGTGTTTCCTTTTTACTGACTGGTGGTGACATAGCTGCTATTTTGTTGATCACCTCCACTGGGATCTGGCAACAACCACCTTGCCATTTTATGCCTAAGAACTGAATGTCTTGTGCAGGTTCCTTAACTTTGCTTCATTTTATGGCAAAACTGTCCTTCAGGAAGATTGCAATTTTCTTACCTTTCTCAAAAACTTCATCTGCTGTGTCACCTCATACAATGATGTAATCAATGTATTGCATGTGTTCTGGAGCCACAACTTTCTCCAGTGCAGTATGGATCAGTCCATGGCAAATGGTAGGACTGTGTTCCTACCCCTGGGGTAGTTCATTACAGGTGTACTGGATGCCCCTCCAAGTTGCATACTACTTGCCTTTGACTCCTGTTCATACTTGAATTCCAACATGTGTGGCACAGCAGCACACTGTCATAACTTCATTCGGGCCATGATAGTCCACTGTAAGTCTCCATTCCCAATTAGATTTTTGCACTGGTCATATAGGGCTGTTGAAGGGTGAAGGAGTCTCACTGATCATTCTCTGTCTTTCTAATTGATGAATCAGCTTCTTTCTGGATGGGGATCAGGGAATCTTGATTGGTGTGATACTGCCATTGGTGCACCATGGTGGTAGCAATTGGTACCTGCTGCTCTTCAACCTTAATCAACACTATCTGTCACAGTTTACAGTCAGGGTAGCCTGCTAGACCTATAACAGATGCTCTCTGTTAGCCTTACTCCCTCCCCAGAGGGGAAGAAAAAGGGAATAAGGGAGAAAGCCTTAGTGATTAGAAAAGGAAACTAGAACACCTTTGATGAAAATGGTAATAATAAAATGGAATATATACAAACATATATAAACCCAATATTGAAC
>JANIJG010007694.1:58250-87360 GCA_024611175.1 Megaceryle torquata
AATTATGTCACCATCACCACTGATGCTGTGGAGCAGGCAGCGGGTGAGTACCAGACTGGGCCCTACAGCAGACAGGAACCATGTTCAGGATCTGCATTCTAGTACTGCATTCAGGAACACACAGATTTGTCTCAAAGGCAAAATGGGCAAAGGCCTCCTCAGATGTTGGCCATTGAAGAAGCAAGGAAGAGCTGCCCTTGACCCTTGTGATCCCTCATCTTTATATCAAATATGATGTATATGGGATGGAATATGTCATTGGTCAGTTTGGGGTCACCTATCCTGTCCGCTTCTCCTCTCTGGTGTGGCCCTTTACTTTCTGCACCCCCCACAGTGTGGTCCAGAAGATCCATCAGTGGCCTTCATCTTCACACCAGTCCTTAGTACTACCTCTAAACATCAAGCGTTATCCTTGCTAGAAGCAGACACTGCCAGAGAAAATATGCTGTTAATTTCAGAAGGTGCAATTAGAAGAGACTGAGCTGAAAAGTAATATCACTGAACAGAATTCATTCTGGTCTAACTCAAACCAGGACCAAAGAAGGGTCCTCCAAAAGCCTGGACATGTTTAACAACTGTTCAGGTTTCTCCACTGCAGCAATACTTAAGTCCCACCAGTACCCTTTTGGGTCTTTGAAGTACCCATGGCTGAGATAGTCTATGCCAAGAATGCACAAGGCCTCTGGGCCAGATACAATGGGATGTTTATGCCTTTCCTTCTGAGTTAGACTCACTTCAGTCTCCAGTACAGTCAGCTGTTGGGATCCCACTGTCACCCCAGAAATACCGATGGCTTTTACTGATGGCTCGATGGCATCAGGGTGCAGTGTGTGCCAGTATCTACTAAAGCCTTGTACTCCTGTGGGTCTGACATGCCAGGCCATCAGATCCACACAGTCCAGTAAACCTTATTGTCCCTTTCCACCATCTGGCTGGAGGCAGGCCCCTCTAGTCCCAATCAGAATCACTCAGTTCTTGTGAAAATGGCTTAGAGATCCCCTCAAGAGGATCAGAAGCAAGATCAATGCTTATGCTTTGTCTGGGGAATTTCCCACTGGAAACCAGCATTTTTCTTGGAATCCCCTTTTACAGTTGCTTCCCTCACAGCTCATGCAGTTGTGCAGCAGGGATCAAAGTGGGTTTTCCATCCCACTTCCTCATGTCTTCTCCATGGTCACATAGGTAGAACCACAGGGTATCATGTGGTATGTACCTCCCATATTCTTTCTCTTGGGCTGGGCAGCATCTATGCCTAATAGCCGGGACATGTCCCCTACAGATGTAGAATAGGACAAGTCTTCTTTGATTATTGGACCTCCCAAGACATTTCTTCCACAGCTGAAATGAAGGCCCATAAGAAGGAAGAGATACTTCCTTCATAGTGCCATAGTTGGCCAGTCAGTTCATCCACCATTTACCCTGGCTGCTACTGTCCTGTTCCAGGACACTACTGACAATGAGTTGGCATATGATGGTAGTGCACGTCATAAGAACTTCTGCCACATGGGTGTTGTGCATTGGACTTCATGTAGCCTCTATGAGCTAGTGGTATATTGTTCTTAAATCATCACTAACTCTTCAGTGAACTTTGTACAGCATGGCTTTCCTTTGTCTTGCTGCTCTGTTGCCCAGCCTGTACCAATGCTTATGTTGACACCAAGACAAACAACTCAACTTAGTGAAAAGCTTCTCTTCATGAGTCTGTTCATGCTGTTACCCATTTTAAGCTAGGAATGATGTAGGCTTGTCTATATGTAATTCCTGCATCATACTATGGAAAAATGACTCCTTGGGCTCAGCTTATTTCCTAGTAGACATAGTCTATATGCTAAAACCACTACCTTAAAAGCCAGTAATTGTTACTCTATATGAAATTGGCAATTTAATATTAAAAAGCTAATTACTAAATTGACTAAACAATTTTCATTCTTGTGTCATCTTTGCAGTTGGTCCTTCCAGAACTTGCTTGAGGTACACTGGAAAGGCAGCTGGCAGCCTTCATGTGCCTCTAGATAAATCAAGATTAAATGTCCTTCTTTGCCCGTCTTGCACTTTATCCACTAAACATAAAGTTAAATGCTGTATAGGCAATACTTATGCAGGTGTTAATAAACAAATTTTACATTTCAACATTTTAATTGTCTTTGGCATGGGATTTTGTTTGAATGTCTTCCTTCCCAAGGATTGTAAATGGAGATAACATCACTCTGGAAAGAAAAAGTGTATTAGAAATAATTTAGAGCAAATAGGACACAGTAATAAAATAAGTACAAAACTAAACTCTGAACTTGAAATTTTATTCAGCTCTAAGGCTATGTGGGAAGAGTAAAGAATATTAAAATTATTGAAACTCTCATTCTCTAACAGTATTTCAAATATTAATGAAATATTAGTGATGAAGAGGGGTTAGTTTGTTTCTTTGCTTTTTAAAGAAAATATTTTCACTAAATCTGTCCAGAGATCTTAGATCAATATTAAAAATATGTATTTTTTATGTTGTAGCAAAATAAAAGCAACCTTTTGAGAGACTCCCCAAAGACTTGTGGCAGAATGTCCATTTTGAAAAACTGGGCATTTTATTTAACTTTTTTCCTTTCTTTCTTAATATTAATTGTTTTCATCAAAATTTGTTTTTACATGTGAAGCATTTCAGATTTTGGCGGGCAAAAAATGTTAAAAGGTTTATCACCAATTTTGCTTTGGAGCACCCAGTAATAAACTACTATGATACAGTGTTTCAGTGAAGAAAGTATTCTACTTAATATATTCCAAATGAACTATTTTTTTTCCATGAAGGCAGTACTTCCCAATATTAAAAAAAGTTCCCATTAATAATTTTCAACATTTCTCACCTCAGAGTTCGAAAAATGAAAGCATAGACAAATGTCACACTTAGAGAATGGCAAAATGAAACCAAAATAAAATGTTTAATCTGATAAATATTTAATAAATTGGTGACACAGTAATTATAAATGGTTATTTTCTCTATTACCTCTATCTATTTCTTGTAAGTGATGGAATAAATGGAAGGGAAAATTATTATCTAAGAATGGAAGATCAGGCTATTGTTTAATATCATCAGGGATGCTGTGAAGCATCATTCTTTTCCAGAATGGGATGTAGCAAAAAGAAGTTGTGGCCTGGATTACCCACTTAAATTAAGTACAGTAAAAATGTTAGGTTTTGCTGGTTTGGCCTCTTGATTAAGCCAGTAAAACTGTAAAAGTACACTAACACTGACTTGATAATATTCCCTTAATTGAAGGACTGACAATAAGTACGTAGGTTTTTTTTGGTTTTGTTATTTTTCCACTAATAAGAGTAACCAGTTAAGAAAAAAAGAAACTTTGTGAATTTCTACAAAACTAACATTTTAAATACTTCTCTGATTGATTGTTTTATGCATTTATTTTATGCATATTATTTTCTTGTGTTTTGAGGAGTTGGAGGCCTTTTTGAGTTTTGTTTTTTAACAATAGAGAACTTTTGTACATCAGACTGCATTCTTTCCACCCTGCTGCAGCTCTAACTCATGTTCATTGGGAAAAACAAACAAACAAACAAACAAAATAAAACAAACAAACAAACGAGTGAAGCTTAGAACTGGGGCTTTCGGTTCTTTGGAGAATTTAATACTTTCTCATATAATTACCTCGGTAAAAAAAAAAAAAAAAAAAAAAATTAGAAAATGAAATCCAGGTCTCAGTTTTCCTGGAAATAGTTATAAATGAACATGTTATGCAGCAATGACATCAGTTATGCAAGAGCTACAGAAACAAACACATGAAGGAACAAACAATAATAAATAAATGCATAGGAACTATGAAGGCAAGATACATCATAAATACCATTTTTCTACTTCAGGCAAAACCAAATGGTATTTAATTTCTCATAATATATTATGTAACTCCTAAAGATGTCAACTGAATTTATTTGCTTATACTGGACATGGCAAACAAACCACTGTTTTTGCTTTATACACCTGTTGTTTTGATTGCACTTCATGTGTATGTGAGTCTTAAAATTCTGGAGATTATTTATACCTTAACACTCCCTGTTAGACATAGAAACATTTGCTGTTGTTCAAAAATAATTCAGATGAAGCTCAGATCTACATATTTATAGGGAATAAGCGAACATTTAGTGTTCCAGTTTACGTCATCTAATGGCAAGAACCTGCATACAGCAGTTCTCAAAAAAAATTGATCCTAAATGTGAAAAAATAACACACAATCAGGTCATGTGGGTGATGGAAAATTTACAAATTCAACTCTCCTTTTGAGACTGGCACTGCTGTGAACTGCATGGAAAACAATCTCTTTTGGTTTTGCATTTTACTCAGAATAAAGTTAAGGTCTGGAACACAAGCTTCCTGATGAAGCATTTCTGAAATTCAGAAGGGATGAGGTATGAGGTTTCAGACAGCAACCCATAGCTCATTTCTTTGAGTTCGTTTCCTCAGCTACTGTCTAGACACAGAAAAGGCGACAGCTATTGAAATGCTGAGCACTGCACTGATTAACTTTTAAATGACTTGCTGCCTAGTTTGAGGTGGATAAACAGGCTACAATGAATGGAGAGAATAATGACCAAAACTGGAATCCATGGGAGCCAGATTGTTGAGCAGGGAGTTGTTTAAAAATACCTAGAAGCAAATGTTGAGGATCAGTGACTGACTAAAGTCCCTTTCAGGGAGTGACATCAGGATCTGCAATTAAGAGTTATGCTTCAAGGATTTCAGCATAATGATGTGCAAGAAGGCAGCCGTTGCCTAATAGAGTAGGCTCCTCGGAGCTACAGGGGCTTTGTCTGAACACTTGTAGAGAAGGTTTTTTTACAAATCAGTCTTCTTGAAGTGAAGGTGGCTAAGGAAAACAGAGTGCCTGTGAAGGGAGGCAGATCCTTTGACAATTATCCAGGGGCACTTGGGTAACTGCAGGCTACCTGAGTTCTTTTGTGTAGACTCCTGGCTGTGGGAAAGGTGGAAATGTCTTTTCTCCAGTTGAGTATTCACAGCTCCAGGTTTCATCCTGAACTTAATGTGGTTGCATCATACTTTAAGCAAATATTCCTGTCCCAGTCCTTACTTCATATGGTTGAAGTACTGGAGACCCCTGTCCTGTTTGTCACTGTCTCTGAGATGGCTTTAAAATCACAGCTCTCACATGTTTACTGATCTGCACAGACTCAAGTATGTAGAAGTCACAGTGTTTGCTGAGCTTGAAAAAAGTGAGTGTTAGTCACTTAGAAATTTCAACTCATGAAGCAAAGATTGAAAACTGAACCTTATTTCTCTCTGATGAACATTTGTGTCATTTCTACTCTATGATTGCCAGACCAAATATCTAAAACTGAGCAAAGGGGAACTGAGGAGGGACTAAGAAAACATCTGGCACATAAGTGTGAATGTGCATATGTATGAGTACAATCACAGATGTGCACGCACATTGCCATGAAAACTTACATAGATGTTTGCACATACAGGTATCTGTGCCTGTAGCGCTCCTAAAACAAATATTTTCTTCCACCTTAAATTTCATGGAATCATATAGCTTGAGGGAAGCTTGGAATGAAAAACCAACTAACAGATCTTTCGTTGTTTTAAAATAGCCTGAAAGCTAATCAGAATGGAATTTCAAGAAGTACTCACTGATCTTCAGCATTTACAGCTGATGGAGCTGATGGGGCCAATATATCTACTGATCTCATTGAGACTAAAGTTTGCTTCACGCAGTTTTTTGAAAAGTTTACTTGAATATTTCAAAGATAATGCAATTCTTCCTAGCCAAGAGGGCAGGGACTTTGCTGAAAATGTCCAGTGAAGACTAAGAGATAGTCTTATAAATTTATTAACCACAAAACTTTGTTTTCCCATCTCAGGATAAAGAACAAAGATCTTACTGAAAAGATTTACAGCAAAATAATGTCAATGTTTCATAATGCTGAACTGACAAAATCATTATCTCGTCCTTGTTAACAGATTAATTTTCGCATCATCCTTGTAGGATGAAAAAAATCATTATCTACATTTTACTGATTGAGAATGGGCTTAGCTCACAATTTCCAGAACAATCCCTTATTTGCACGCTTCATTTTTTGAGATAACAGATCCTGGTCTGTTTTAAAAGATGATTTTTCACAACTATTAAGTCTTTAGAAACCTCATACTCTTCTCCTGGGTATCCAAAACTTTTTGAAAATTAAATTAATTAACATGTTTGAGACACTGATTTAATCATAGAATTTTTTGAGTTGGAAAGGACCTTTAAAGGTCATCTAGTCCAACTCCCCTGCAGTGAGCAGGGACATCTTTAATTAGAACTGGTTGCTCAGAGCCCCACCAACATGACCTTGAATGTTTCCATGGAAGGGGCGCATACCACCCCTTTGGGCAACCTGCTCCAGTGTTTCACCACCATCACTTAAAAAAAAATCTCACTTATATCTAGTCTAAATCTAACATCTTTCCATTTTAAACCATTACCCCTTGTCCTTTTGCAACAGGCACAACTAAAAAGATAGTTCACAGAATCACAGAATGTTAGGGTTGGAAGGGGCCTCGAAAGGTCATCTAGTCCAAGCCCCCTGACAGAGCAGGATTACCTAGAGCAGGTCATACAGGAATAGTACCCATCTTTCTCATAGTTTGATAATGTCTTTGAGAATCAAAGTTAAATATTTAGCAGTAAAAAGATATTAGAATTCAATATGGTATGAATTTCAGGCCTAGCTGAAAATAAACTGACCTTACCTTTTAGGTCTTTTGTAATGCAAACCATGACAGAAGGAAGCAGGTTCCATTATTGGGGAAGAAAAAAATCTTAGAATTTTCTTATTTAAAAGGAGAAAGAGGTGGTGACACACCATAAGGCTGTGTAGGCTGATGTCATAGAGCAGGGTCTGCAATCTAAAGATCATTGTAATAGCCAGGTTGTAGAAGTGCATGTATCATATCTTATATATACCAATTCTGCTAAAGAAGAGAAAAATATTGAGAACCATAGGTCAACAAACAAACAAAAATAACAAAAAAATGTAAAACTCAAGATATCTTTAGAATTAATACCCTAATTATTTTTGCATTTTATAAAGTTTGATAACATCTAGATTTATACTTCTGAGAAGGTATTTTTTCTTCTTTTTATACTTCTGAGAAGGTTTTTTATCAAGACGTGACATTCCTTTGTGGCAAACAAAGAAAATTACTACCTCTTATTTATTCTGTGTCTTCACAACCTCCAAATTTTGAGCAATAAGAAGGTAATTGTTATCATATGACTCACTGTTGAAGCCAAAACATGTACTTCCTAAATGTAGTTTGGCTGAAGGACCCAGCTGGGAGTGGTGACAGACACATAGTTCTGCTCATGCTTCTTTCACTCCTTCTTGGTGCTTTTATTAAACTCATTTGCACAGAAGCCTGGGAAACATACATGTTTCATACTCTGCCTTTTTTGTTTTCTCTCATGATATTTCATAAAAAGTAGTTGGTTTTTCTTTTCAGCCTCAGATTTCTCCCTTATACTGGCAGGAATGGTGTCCATAAGAGATTTTGGGGCAGAGGAGGACAAGTGTGGGGGGGAAGTAAACATAAGAAAAGTGAATCATAAGAAAAAAGAGAAGGGAAACTCAGTGATGGTATTTCCATCTTCGTGCTTCTTTAAATGAATAAAATAAAACTATGAGAATGTGCATTAAAAGGAATATTAAATGTGCACTCCTATATATATATATATATGGGCTCCTGTGAAATCAATATGCTATTACTTTTATTGTAACTGCAGGCTACTCTTAAAAAGTAAATAATATTTTTTTAAAATGTCATCCATGTGAGAGATGAGGCATTCTCTTACTCCCAGAATGAAAGTTGTCCTCTCCAGTTTCAGAGCATTTTCTCAGGACACATCAGTGTGATACTATAATTAAATCAACACATGGCATGACTGGAAGGGCCATACAGAGAGATGAAGGTCTCAGCTGTGCTCCCTAGCTGCAAAAAGGTAAGTGTGGGTGACAGTTTTAGCAGCAGTAGGCTTCACAAATCCCTTAAGCAATTTGGGAGGGAAATAAGGGCTTTTTTATAGATTGTTTCTACTGTTGGGTTTGGGGTTTTCTTTCTTCCTTTTTCTTTTTTTTTCAGAAAAGCTCTGTACAGAGTCTCACGAGCACCCCATGAAGGCACAGCTGCTGTTGCTGTTATAATTACATTTTGTTGTTGTCGTTGTTGCTGTTCTTCATTTGGATCTTATTGAACAGAACTGACAGTTTGATTTCACTTGCCTTTTAAATGGAAAGCTTGTCTGATGTATCTCACAGGAGATAGAATTTAATGAATCTGAAGATCTGGAATTCCCCAGTCTATACTGTTATGAGTATTTCATGTCTATTTTGTAGAGTAGGCTGAAAAAAAAAAAAAAAAAGCGGAATAAACAAAGACAATGGTATATGAATTCAGAGACTCATCTGATTCATTTTAACTCTGAGTAAGACTGTGGCCATGGAGATCATGGAATAGGCAGTCAGATTAATGAAAACAAGCAAAAGGGAAATACCACATTCTTATGGGAACCAATCAAGCTTTTTCACAGATTTGGGCTGGAGCATGATCTTCCTTTGTTAGCCAAGGGTACTATTTGGTATACAAGCTTAAACTGAAGTAAGAGAGTTTCAGACAGTGTAGAAAGAGAAATTCTTTTCTCATGTGGACAGTTGAACAGGCTGTCTTGAGAGGCTGGACCAACTCTATCCCTGGAGGGTTTCAAGCCTCAACCTCTTCAAGTTCTAAGCAGCCTGGTCTGAACCCAGAGCTGGCCCTGCTTTGGACAGGGAGCTGGACTAGAGACCGTCCGAGGTCCTTTTATGGACTGAATCGCTCTGTGATCATATTTCTCAACAGAAAAGTCACCAGAGCATTTGCAGCAGACATCATTGGTAATGAGTTTCTAGCTATTCATAAGGACATAGGAGCCATCTCACTGGAACAGTTTCTTAGCATTAATTGGAAATTTTAGTCTTTCTTATCTTCCACCATTTCCAATAATTAATAATTACATTCATTCCATTATCTTGGAATCTAATGGATTTTTTTTATTAATCATGGTAATCTATCATAGGTCTTTAGACTCATGGCTGGGCAAGGTATATGATGGAGGGCATTCTTGATGCTCAGCTTCTGGGAGAATTTGGCAGTCAACAGAAACTGCATGAAACAGAAATTGTCAAAACAGATAATAATATTGATATTGCCTAGATTAATTTAGTAAAATAGAGTCAGTCTGAAATCTTGAAAGACAAGTACAAAGTAGTTGAGAGGAAAAGTTTTATAATAAACTACTAAAAAGTTTTTCTGGCTAGTACTAATTTATCATTCATACTGCAAACACACACGATCTGCAACTGGTCCCTCCATATCTTGTTCATACAAATATTTTTTTTATTTCCTTTATTGTATTTAGAATGACACATGCACTGTGCACTGGTGATTGGTTGCACAGACCAGCCATGCTCTTTGACAGTGATATACTAACTCCTGGGTGAGTCTGTATTAGGCTTTGCCTGTCAACAGTTTTTCATTCCCTCCTAAGAATTACTAGGTGTACTTTCTGTTGTGGCTTTCACATTGCCCACCTGTTGAAGGAGATCTTTACCTTCTTATCGGTAGCAGCCACTGCAACCACCTCTGTGCTCCTCAGGCATTAAGTTTTGCTGTTTGTAAAATACCATAAAAATACCATATAAAATACCATGTAAAATACCATATAAAAAAAACATCCTGGCTGAACCTTTCACCAACAATTCCACATGACATTGTTTAGTTCTTACTGTAGCTTTTTTACCATGGCTTATGCACCATGATATTGGCTTACATTTATCATTAGGACCATTGCTTTTCCTGAGCACTGCGGTGGGAAATAAAATATTTTTAATACTGATATTGTTGCTTCACTCTCTTGGGATGCATTTGTGGTGATATCAAGCAGAGGGAAGTAAGGGCAGAAACAAAAGAAAGACCAATTTACAATTGTATCAGTAAGAAAAATAGTATTTTATGAGACAAATTTTATTCAAAAAATTACTTCATTATCTCTAGATCAGTAAGAAGGCCTGTTATAAGATCAGACATGGGCTTAGCTCATGACAGAAGTGACATACTAGCTTTGTTCCAAAAGATCATTCAGTGACTGATGCACCTCAGAAGCCAGAAGTAATAAATATGTGGTTACACATCATGCAAGTTAGAACCAATGCATTCCAAATACGCATCTTCTAGACAGTATCATTAGAGTCAGCTGCTCTTGGCTTTTGCTTTGGTCTCTGTTGAAGCCAGATATCCCATATTGCCTGATAAACCAGAACTCATTGAAATGCTCTCTATCCTTAATGTAGGCTCCACTTCGGTGTTATTTGGTTTGAAGAGGTTTTTTGGGGGTTGGGGAGGATTGGGGTTTTTGGTTTTGTTTTATTTTCATTTTTGGCTGGGTTTCTTTTTACCCCTGAGGTTAATATAATGGCATAAAACAGTCCAACAGCTTTAATCCTCAGGAAAATAGTATGAATATCCATTATCTGTCCTTGTCATACCAACATTGCGCATTCTGTGCATATTTTGTATAGATTTATATGCGTGACTCTTGTCATTGATGAACTGGTCATCATTTCTCTCACTAGAGGGATTGAGTTGTGTCAAACCTGCTATGTTATTTGGCTCCACAGAAAACTCAGCTATTGTGTAGTTAGTACCATGGGAAAAAGAAAAAACACAGCAAAACAAAAAGAACAAAAAAATGTCAAAACGATAGCAGTATTAACTCTCCTAAACAATGGAAAGAGTTGTGCTGAGAAAATTCAAAACAGTGCAGACAGGCTTTGAGTCAATATGGCCACTGGGTGTCATTGTTTACTCCACCATGTAACATTAATCTCTAAACATGAAATGTGGCTGGATGTAGTCAAGTAAGTCTATTTGATCATTGTCTGAAATTGGTGATCTATTCATTATTTAGCTAATAGTAATGACTTTTTTTTAAAAAAAAACAACCAAACAAAACATCATTGTGGGTATCTTAAAATTTCTCTTAGCATGTCTTGTCTAATGTTTCATTTAATACACATGTCCACTACTTATTTTTTTTTAAAAAAACTTCTTATTTTTTTAAAAGTTACATTTCAGTTATTGTGGAAAAGAATGACACTAGATCAATGATACTGCTGTTTATAGTTCACAGATAAAACACACCATCATGTTGCTGATGGAAATTTATTCTCATGATGTTTTTTATTCAGTTGGAGAAGCTGACCAACAAATGTTTCTCTCTATTACAGGTTATTTTGAAATAAAGTTTGTTGCTATTTAGTAGTCTGGCTAGATATAAGTTCAGCATGATGGATTTGTGTTTATTTTCCCATCAACCAATCATGAATAAAATAGGACAGTGTTATTCTTTCAACAAGTAGTTGCTTTATGTCACGTCAAACATGATTTTACTAAGCCTATGCTGAGCTAGAAGTCCTGGGGAGCACCATGTCAATTAAATCAGCTTCTTTCCACTGTGCTCAACAGCTTTAGTAGCAGATTGTTAGGTAAACTAGCTCATAAATGGGAAGAATAATGAATTCTCTAGAACCATTCAGTCTCTGCTTAGACAGCCAACCTGAGTGCCAATAGTTTAGCAGAACAAGTGTAAGTAGATTGGAGTACCTAGATTCTTCTGTCTGCTGCATGATATATTCATAGTATGAATCATGGGCTGTTCTGCATTAGTCAACAGTTGCCAACATTCAGTGCTTCGTAACATCTGAAATGCACCTTGTACTTGCACAAATAATAACTTCAGCACTTAAATTCATTTGATCACTTTGTGTCAACTGCTGATTTTTGAATGTCAGTGAGAATATTTCATAGTTAGCTTATGTTGTTGTCCAAAGATAAATTCTCACAAACCAAGGGAAAGCAAAAGGCTTGAAATAGTTGTGGGTACAGAAGCAAAGGAAAGAAAGAAAACTGAACGAAAAATATAAATCAAATGGAATGGGTGATGAGAATATTACTCCGATCTTTATTTGTTAAACTTTTTTGTGCCTTAGTACTTTCCCCTAATAAATAAATGCCATTCCTTTACTATGCCTGAAGAAAAGGGATACGATAGACTTAGTTGTCTTAAGAAATAAAGAACGGACAAAGTAGAGCCCTCTTCTCCTGACTGCGAGTTTCATGCTTCATCTCCAGGACTGTGATGTCTCTGAAGTCCAGTGGCAAGTTGGCTCAGATGATGCAAACACTGTGAAAGCTTTGGTAGCCAGAGAGAGAAATTAATGAAATTGAGAGAACATGAAGTGAAAGACCAAGCCAAGGAGAAATACAAGCCAAGAAGTCCAGCCTAAGGTATTTTGCAAAGATTGTGTGTCTGAGACAATATTTTCATCTGCTCATTTTCCCATGAAAGTATAGCTCAATCTGTATACACAGAAAACCACATTTTTAATCTGCTTTGAATTATTTCCTTTACAGAGGTTTCCTTTCAATTTGAAGACACTCCCAAGATAAAACACTTCCATTTTTCTTTCTTATTGGAAGTGAGAGGGGTTTCTTTAATGAAGTATATGGTTCATCTTTCTTTTCCTTTTTAATTTTTTCATATATTTGCATGTCCAACTAAATATGAAAGTTGGGAAGAGGTGTGGATATTTCAGTCCTTTTGAAGATTAATGACATTGAAATATTGATGTTTTCCCTCATTTTAGCTGGTTCTTGATACTGTTCTTGAAATTTGACTATACTTCTGGACGCAGTCGTTCTTGAGAAAAGAAGTTCCTTCAAGCATTACTATCATTTTATTGTCATCATACTTTAGGAACCTTTCCATGTTTCTCTAAATGTGTTATTCTACCTTGGAAATAGAGTTGGGAATAAGGCACATAGTAAAACCAGATTATATCTTAAATATAAAACAAAGGTTTCAAATTCTTCTTTGCATTAAATCAGTCTCCAGACTAGAAATGGGAGGACTAAAAAATTTATGTGAGATTAAGAACCTTCTGTTAATTTTAGTACAAAGTTTTAGCTATTTCTGAGAAAAGCTTATAAAAAAGCAATTCTCACATCCTCAGCTCCATGTGGATCTCCTTTCTGCTGCACAGAATATGGTTCAGAGGCACTCTTAGCTCTCTCCTTTCTACCTTCTGTAGCCCCAGACTAATTATAGATGCTCCTGTCATTTACTCTTAAAGAACCACTAACTAGAAGACAGCAAATTGCTGACAGAAGAGCAATGCTGATGCAAGACTAAGATGGAAAATGAACGTGTACTTTGTAAGTACTTTGCATTTGTACTTCAGTGAGCCAATCTAGAAGTCAACAGAACACTGAGCTTTAACAAAAGTATCGAATGTGTAGCTAAAAGGAATTATCTCATCTGAAAGGTGACCTGAATAATTATATTATTTTTACAGAAAGACATTTGGAAAGACAAAGCCAGACATTCACAAGAATACACAGAGAAAAACCAAACCAAACCAAACGAACGAACCAACCAACCGAAAATACCACAACAAATAGCTGTTGTTAGAGTAATACTGAAGAAAAGGTTTATGGAATAAGAATAAATAATAGCCACTATTTTCCGGATCGTATTAGCACAAAAGTATGATTTAGTATAAATATTGTACTTTTCACTCAGCAAGATTATCTAAGAGATAAGCAGAATATTTGATCTGTCTTAATCAGCTAAATATGTCCAGTCATCTCTGAATTATTGTTCTATCAAATGAAAAGTCACAAGTGCTTTCAGTAGCACCTGACCTGGAAACACTAGGCTGATGGTCCTGCACTTCACATGAAAATGAACTTCTAAAGTGTTTAGTGTCAGTAAGGACTAAGGATCCATATAAAAATCTCTGTCAGACTCTCAGTGGTATTTTCATTTTACTTCCAGACATTAAGACAATTGATGGTAGGCAAGTAACAATTGCCATCAGTGTCATCTATACACTAACAAATGAAGGTACAATATACTCCACACACTCTGAATTCAAGCCAAAGCTTTTGTATAGTGTTGCACCACTTCATCTTCATGCTCTGCTGCTGCACCCTGAACATGGCACATGCAAATAGTTAAATGCTGTTTTCTTCAATGTTTCACTCATCAGTTCATTTAAAAGTGCACAGGAGACTTGTAGTCTGGTAGGTCTGTAAATGAGGATTATATTTTTTTCTATGTCAGGTCAAAGTGTTTGCCATGGATAACGATTGAAGTATCAGGTCCTTGGAAAGTCTTGTTATTTTATAAATGTACCCTTTTAAAACTGACCTTCAATTCAACATGTCTGAAAATATGTGTGTATCTGAGCATGTATGCACTTCTTAATGATAAGATAATTTCAAAATCCTGTCTTACCCTTTAAAACAGAAAACCAGGACTTTAAAAAAATAAGAATACTGGACAAGGTCATTCTAGTTTACATCTTTGCCCTTCTGCCACAAGTTGAGGTTGCAATAACTGCATAAAAGTTTTCTTCATAGAGCGCAAAAAACATGCAATGGATACTAGAAATGAGTAAATATAAGAATAATGAATATTTCAAAGAAATTTCTTAAAGAAATTAAGAATAATGAATGAAAATTTACATCAAGGAAAGATGGTTACATCACTTGTACAAAAGTGATCCAGAGAAACATAGCTACTGTATATGTTTCTCCCAGTCTCCTCATAAAAAAATATGCATTGTGAATATTTTTGTTCTTTTGAGTTCTTTTTGATGTCAAATAGCTACTCTCAAGAAATAAGCAAACACAGGATCCGACAGACCTTCAAAGATATAATGAGAGAGCTATGATATTAATTTCCCATTAAAATAAAACAAAATAAAATAAAAATATCTCAAAGTTACAGACTGGTGGTCTAACTTATCTGTAAACCTTTAAGCTTAATGGAAATGGTAGATCTTAACTTAAAAAAAAAAATTTGCACTGATCACCACCAAAATCCTTGCATAATCTTCTCTAAAAACTCAATATATTTGGTTTTATGCACTTATCTGAGGTCATTAAATGTTTATATCATGGATGTCCTGATTATATGTTGATTTAGTTCTAAGTTCTGTAATGTTCTTATAAAATAAATCGGTAAAAACCATCATTTATCTTTTGCATCATCTGCTCAAAACAGATGAAAAGCAAATTCTATTAGACTACCTTAAATGCTTTTAAACAGTAAAAGTACTTAGAGGTAGAACAGCACAAGCATTAAAGGGTAACTATATAGTAACATGCTGCTTTTAACTATTAGGCCCTTAATTGTATTATATTTTACCTAAACATGTTGTGTGACTGTATGTATAGTAACAGACCAACAGTGTAATGCTGCTTCATCCAAAGACTTCACAATACAGAGCTTTATTTGATGGGACAGTAGCTGAAGATTATAAAGGATAAAAGGATGATCTTTCATATCAAGCTTTTATGGCACCAAATCACATGGATTTAATCTATATATTTACTTCTATAGGACATACAGTGGAAGAAAATAATAAGCTCAAAGAAAGAAAAAATTGTCCTATTTCAAGTGACAGGAAAAGAAATTCACTTTTGTTAGCAAGCACTTGACTCACTGAACAATATTTTAAAAAATTTTATATAATTTTATGACTATAAATAACACTGGTGATAGCAAAAGCTATGAAGGTCTAGTCCCATGCTTTAATCTGTGCAACAATCACTTCCCAGGGTCAGGAAAGAAATATTTCCTTATGCAAATTAATATACTTGCAATAGCTTGTCTAAAAGCTTGTATTTTATATCACTGATATCATTTACATCTTTATAAAGCAGTAGATGTGAGGCATTGCTATCAGTACGTCATGATTCAAACATGAAGTTATGAGATAGATTGGACATAATGGAACAGTGAACTGCAATTAACATTTTCTTTTCTCTTGGTCTGCTTTAATTTAACATTATTTTACAGCTTTTCAAATATGCTCGTTTTTCTCCTTAGCTATAGAGAATTAATTTTTCACTCTTCTAACAATACTCCCACTGGCCACCTTAAGTCCTTGTGTGAATGGGAATGAAAGGAAATGGGTTGTAGGTGGTGGCAAGACAAAAGGCCTCCTGCCTTTTGCACATAACTCATGTTCTTGTGGGGATCTACTCAGTGACAAATGACCTGAGACAAAAAATTAAGATGAGTCCTTTCAGTACTCTAAAATTTCACATTGCAGAACTTGGAGAAAGCGTAGAAATGGAAATGAAGCAGAGCTGTGCAGCTCAACTCTGAATCTTGACACATTTGCTTCTTTCCATGTCAGAAAATGACACTTGTATTAGAATACAGTACAGTGTTTAAAAGCAATTCTACCATCAGAGAGGCCTTTAATTTTAAACCTGTCTCTTTTAACCATTTCATGAAGAACATACTTTTTGATGAGCGCTGAGCTGGAATAACAAGTCATATACAGCTTGGCCTAGATACAGTCACTACAAGAAATCATTCTCAAAAAGCTAAAATTATTTCAAATTAAATATATGAGAAAAACTATTATTGTTAGCCGATCTCTGATATTATGTCAACACCTCATTTATTTTTTCTGACTGTGGACTGTCTCTGCTCAAAAGAAAAGCAGTTAGTTATGCAGAGTTACATCATCGTGTGGGTGTGATTTTTATCTGTCCTTAGTTTAGTCCACAACCCTGAAAATCCAGGGCAGGTAGCAGCTGCTACTGGGAAACACTTCTTATTACTTCTTCTGTCCTCTTGCTAGGAAAAGCAGTGACAGCCAGGGTCTCCCAAGACTTGTCTCAGGCTGCTTTTCATCCCCAGTGCAGATAAATTCAGAGTTGCAAGTGTTAACACACTTTGAGTTAGCTTTTCTTCCGTGTTGCTCATATATGTGCTAAAGAAAAATTATTTGCACAAATGTTGTGAATACGTAGTGACTGCAATGTCAAGGAGATTCCTGTCTGTCCATGAAGAGAGCTTCAGAAAAAAACCTGTCCCATTGATGAAAGGAACCTGGGCAACAGACTATGTCTGTATCCCACCTTTACACCTAGGACTCAGGAGAGCAGGAGGCAATCATCCATCCATCTAGCTAGCTAGCTATCATCACAGATAGCAGGAGGTGAAGAGGTGACCTATGCCATTCTGAAGTAGCAGATGGAGATTAGGAGAGATATGCTAGATCTCACCAAATAGCTCTGTCTGTGTTAAAGCAACTGAGTCTCAACAACAAATAAAGTGTCAATTGATTTTGTTTGTAGTGTGTCACTGTCACTTGCAGCATGTCTAAATAGAACTTAAGCCATCTGAGACAAATAATTTGACATATAGGGGTTTTTGATATTCAGCCCAATAATATAACCATGTTTGAGTACTTCAGCTCACAGGAGGCAGTTTGCCTCACATTAAGGCAACCATCCAGACAGTTTAAAATAAGTGTTCCTTCTCATAATTTCCCTGTTGCTTGGATAATAGGCAAGAAAGAGACTGATGTTATTGTTTCATGTCATCTTTTTCCGTACCTTCATTTTTTCATAGATCAAGGTAGTTCAAAGCAACTCCTACTGTGTTCTAACAATGCCAGGGACACTGTAAACTGAGCAGCAGTATGCAGCAGAATTAATGGAGTAAAATAAGACCTTTAAACAGTTCTATGAAGTATGAATAGAATCCAACTTCTGTGTACTTTTCACATCAGATGTAGTGTGATTTCTTGCTGCTATTAATATAGAAAAAAAATAGTGCCAGTCATTTACAACTGTAAAAATATTCTGTCCTTTATTGTTTTATACTGCAAAGAATCTCAAGGACTGAAGATGTTGCAGCAAAGCAGAGGGATGAAGGAAAAGCAAAAAGCCTAAAGCTGAACTGGGAAAATCTTTTCCAGTGCATCTCTTCAACATCACTGATTCCTACATCACTGTTACTTCCTGTTCTTGCACTTCAAATGGGTATCTGCTTGTCTTTCAACTTATCTGTACTTCAGAAGGTGCTGAAACACTTTAGAGGATTGTAAAATTACGTACTTTTCTTCTTTTTGTTCATCCAGTACCAAGGATGAAAGTAACTTTCTTCCTAAAGTCAGATGAAGAGAGTTATATTTTCTTCAGTTCCAGACTTAACAGTTGTCAAACAGATGTATTAGTAAATGCAAATAAAAAATGCTCTAGATAAAGTAAACTCTAAGACCGTGGTCTGGTCTTATGTACTTCACTCTAAAACAATTCCTGTGATATCAGAGAGACTGCTGGTATGAATAAGGAATACTTAAATAGTATGAGTATAAAAATTGTTTCAAAATAATTAAGAAATTACGCTTATGGATGACATTAGGTTTTATTTACATAAAGTGAAGTTTATATATCTGCATATAAATGCAATTAATTAATTATAGATATATGTGTATGTGCATACATACAACATACAGTATCTTTTGGTTTCTGCCTTGCCTATAAGAAGCTATACATGCACCTTTTTCATATCTAAGCGACATTTATTCTATACCTCTGGAAGGGTAGATTTCTATGCAATATTAGATTATATTAGCTTATTATTATATTTATTTTGCTTTCTTCTTCTTCCCTCTGGATATCTAGATAGAATAACTCCTTATTTCTTTTAATTCAGCACCAAGCAGCTTTACTTTGCTACTTAACCTGAGCCTTCCCTGACACAGTTTGTATATGGATATAGGTATCCACAAAAATTTAGGAATTTAGACTTCAGATACTACATTTCAGACACATGACATTCATAGTTAAATAACGTAGAGGAAGTGAGAGTATTTTAGTCTGAAGATTTTTTTATCAGCTTTTGTGTTGTGAATTTGTTATGTTAAGGAAGAAGATAAAGGACTACAGTCAATTACTTGCAAATCATGTCCTCCCTTGTCCAGTTATACAATACCAAGGTCTTACTTCTTCAGTCTTTATGTGTTTTAGACATACAGCCACAGCAGAAAGAGCTGCCTAAGTTAAAAAGTAAAAGATAAAAAGACTTGGGGGAAAGTACTCAGTCTGATGAAAAAGACCTGGAGGAGAAGATCAGATTAAAGGAGATCTCATTGAATGATGGATAAATGTTTCTTAATTTTAACATTGTCCTATATAATAAACATGTAATGTTATTTTTAGGAGGTTGCAGTATGCCAAAATCCAAAATTATTTCTTGCTGACACAGCACTGCATAATTGATCAAAACATAAGAGTTTCAGATTCAAGAGGCGAGCAGTTTTTTATTAAGGACAGTGCTTGGCAAAATGGAAAATGTAATAGTATCTTCACCATATGCCAAATAAATGGCCACAAATTGGAAAACAAAGAGGCTAAAAGAAGAGTATTTCTGAAAACCTCAGGACAGAACTCAAAGCCTGGATATCAGAAATTCATAACTGGTTATTAGAAAGTCTGACATGCTGGCAAAGATTTGTTTTGTTTTCATTAAGTATCAATGGCAGCAGCTGTTTTATGACCAAGTTTGTTAAATCAAAATCATACTAAATTATAAAATTTACTTAAAATAAACCAATATTGTCCTTCTCAGATGCAACTACTTTTTTTTTCCTAAAAAACTCAAGTTAAGTTCTTTTCTGCTGGTACTAACTGAATCATCTCAGCCTCTTATGAATAAGAAAACCCCAACAAACAAACAACGAGAAAAAAAAAGAAATATTTCTGCTTCCTACAACCCCTCTCCCCTTTTATTTTCTAACAGTCTCTATTTGATATCGGCAGATGTTCAGGTAAACACAGTCATTTGATTCTCATTATATAGTCCAGTAGCCAAAGTATAGTTCTGTCCTCATGAGATGGATAGCTAGGAAAAAGAGGAATCAAATCTGTTCATCCTTAGTGAACAAGTTCACACTTCAGCACTTTAAACCACCCAGCATATGCTCCAACGCTGCTCTTGAGTTGCCCACAACATTTTTTAAAAGTTATGAGTAGCAACATTTGCCAGGGTGTTCAAATGCTAGAACAGGTTGTCCAGGGAGGTTGTGGAGTCTCCATTCATGGAGAGATTCAAAACCCAACCAGACACATCTCTGAGGCTGAACCTGCTTTGAGCAGAAGGCTTGGCCTGAGTGACATGCAGAGATGCCTTCCAGCCTCAACTACTCTGTGATTCTGTGATTTGCTAGCTCTGCCAGGGCTTACAAGAGGTACTAATCTTATATATTTTTACAAAGTTTCTTTCCTGATGAATTCAGAGGTTTTGTTTCCATCTAAACTCATGCCCTGTCACCCAGTTTGAATAGGTGGAAACAAAGCTGAAGACTGCAACCAGAAATCAGCATTGAAACAATGTCTGTGCTTGATGGCTGTAACTATGTTTCCTTTTCTGCAGGTAAAACAACCAACCAATCAAACAAACAAACACATTTACAGCCTGAAAACCATGATTTCCTAGAAACAAATGTGAAAACATTGCCCAAAACCAATAAAAAAGTTTGGGTTTTTTTTTCAAATATTTTCTTTTTGGTAAAACACAGAAGTGAGACTGAGTTTCTCAAGATGGACACTAGTGGAAAAGATCCAGTAGAGGCTTACCATGATGGTGACAAGCATGGGAGACACAACTGACCAGGAGTGCTTGGGAGAGCTGGACTCATTTAGGCTTGTAAAGTGTAGGAGATATGTGTGCTTAAGGTGGAATGGGGTTATGAAGACAGTAAAGACAACTCATTTCATTTATGGCAAACAGTTAAAGAAGTGTAATGGCCATATATGTCTCTCAGGAAGTTCAGGTTAAGAAAATAAATTGTTCACTAGGCGAGTAGTGCAACACTGGATCAGGTTTCCTAGAGTAGATGTGGACTCTCCATATTGGAAATTTTCAAGACTCAGCTTGACATACCTGTGGATGGCTTGATCTAGCATTGGTGATAAACCTACACTCATTCAGACATGGTATATGTGTAACTTATCTGCATAATTGTAAATTTCATTGAATTGAACATGTAGATTACAAGAGAAAACCATGTGCAATCATACATTAGTGTAGTGGGTCATTGTTAAAAGTATATGACAGTGCACTGATTCATGTGACTATTATTAGAAAGCTGCAGTCAATAAGAGATCATGCTATAAAGCAATCTCACAATCAAAGTGCCAACAGATAATTGAAGCAGGTCTGATGCCTGGAATGCAAACAATACACACATTATGCATAATTAAGAAATATTTCATGTTTTCATGCATGGGTTATGTATAGAACTAGAGTGTTGATATTTGTATGTTCCTAGTAAATGTTTTTTTGTTTGCTTTCTCCTATTCATAACTGGTATGAATAGAAACTATTTCTGCTAATTGAAATACACTAAATAATGAAGAAGTGTCCTAGAAAGAATTACTTCCAAATGGTCACCAGAGTGGGCTAGGTGATTTAGGATTACCAGAATAAGATTTTTTTTTTTTTTTCCCTCTAACATAACTTGTAATATATTTGATAATTTATCTAGCATAGGGAAATAAATATTTATCAATATTTTTTAATGTTAGTAGTAGCTGCACTGATTTATTTTGTTCAGTCTACCAGATTTCTGATGTTACAAGCAGTATCAATCATACTGCAAATACAGTGTGACACTTAAGCAGTATAGATATATAAAAAAAAAGAACATAGTTTTTTGGAAAGATTCTCAAATAATTTTTCACTCAAACAACCAGACTGATTCCATTTTGATTATTGGGCTACTGAAACTGGGATCTTAAATTTAGAAAGTGTTTCTGCAGGGATTCAATCTCAAAGGAGATTTACTCTCCAGTCTAATAAACCTGTAGAACTTGCTAAAGTAGGACACTTTCTCAAGTAGCTGGAGATTTATATAATTCACAGCTTTCCTGGAATGCACTGACCAACTTGTTGGCATTTCTATTTGATTGTATCCTGTAGTCTGTTAACAAGGAATCAAACTAATGAGTGAAATCCACAGTACACTGAAAAGCAATTGCAAAGCTCTGGTCGAGTTCAGTGGTGACCAAGGTTTCACCCACTTTCAAGAGAGGCATTTAACCCTCTGTAAGTTTTAAGAAATCCCTATTAAGGATACTTTGTTCACTTATTTAGTATTATGTTAGGTTTTGCTGCTTGTGCTTTGTAGAGGCGTTTGAACTACTTTTCAAGACTGAAAAGTTTGCCCAGATGGTATCTTAAGAGCAGAGGAAATCACTTTATAATTATACATCTCTGAAAATAGCATTCTGGCAGGATTCTTGCTCATCCACCCACTTCTGATAAAAGTCTGGAGGGTATAGCTTTTTGAGGTGGTATTTATCTTTACACTTTGATAGGGTTTTTTTCTTGTGTTTTTTTTTTAAGACATTATCAGAGTTTCATTTTCTTCTGTGATTAGCAATTTTTTCCTCTGGAGGATGTCTTCTCCTCAGTAAATCAAACATTGCCTTGTAGATTCCAAGGAAAGTGATTAAAATCCTGACTGGTGTATGACCCAGTGTGCTGCTGTTTTTTGCAGGGGACTAAAACCATAGGGGAGTTTCATGATCACATCTTACATGAGGAAACACAAAACCATGGAATGTAAAAGCCTGCCAAACAGTATCTACAACAAAGCAGACTTACAAATTTAACCCTTCCTCTACCTTGTGCTGATTGTCTCGAGTAATTTCTATTTTTTAAAGTATTGATGTGCATTCTGCTCTACTTCTTTTCTATGATACATCTATTCAGATCTGCATTCTCTAATTTGTGCAGGAATCTGGGATCAAAAGCTCTTTTTGGCCACAAATGCCAATGTCTAACTTTTAACAGGGGTTGGCAAATCATTCAGATCTGCAGTCCACGTATTTTTAATATTAGTAATTGTCTTTACATCTCAGCATATTTTTATTTACGGAAAAAGCAATAACTTTTTAAGGTCAGAGACTAGATCCTTTAATCATAATATGTTCCTAAGGGCTTTTGTATGCTTCATGAAATAGATGTTCCTTATGAGATCTGGTACAATGTGTTAAGAAATGTGATATAGATGTTCCTTAGCCTAGAAAAATTAAATACAGCACTTTGAGCCAGGTTAAAAGATGATTCCTCTGTAGTTAAATGAAAGGATACGAGTGCCTTTGGAAAAGACTATTTAACGTGAAACTGAGCAAATCAGTTGATTTTTGCAAACATTTGTAAGGTTTCAAATCATTGTCAAAAGGTCATTAATTTAAACAAACAACCTCCATTAAATATGACATTCTGTGTGACCAGGAGTACTTCAGATACCAAACAGACAATAATGCATATAGACCTTTTCTTTGAATGCCTGACATTTTCACAGTTAAATGTGTCATATATTTTTATGGCTTTGCTTATACAAATAAACTACAAGATATGCTGACACAATGGTGTGATACATCTATGAACTTTTAGTGGAAAAAATACTAGTGTACAGACATAAAATGAGTACTTGAAAATGCAGGTGCCAGCTGGCAACCAGTCACAAGTGGTGCTTCTCAGGGCTCAATTCTCGGGCCTGTTCTCTTTCATGTCTTTAGCAATGATCTGGATGAGGGGATTGAGGGCACCCTCAGTAAATTTGCAGACAACACCAAGCTGAGCAGGTGTGTCAATCTACTTGAGGGTAAAGAGGGTCTACGGAGAGATCTCAACAAGCTGGATTGATGGGCCGAGGCCAGTGGTGTGAGGTGCAACAAGACCAAGTGCTGAGTCCTACACTTGGGTCACAACAACCCCATGCAGTGCTATGGGCATGAAAAAGAGTTTCTGGAAAGCTGTCTGGCAGAAAACAGCCTAAGGGGGTTGGTCGATAGCTGGCTGAATATAAGCCAGTACCATTGAGGTACTGGATCATGTCCAAAGAATGACAATGATGGTGGTGTAGAGCTTAGAGGACAAGTATTATGAGGATCAGCTGAGGGATCTGAGATTGTTTAGCCTGAAGAAAAGAAGGCTGAGGGGAGACATCACTCTACAACTAGCTGAAAGGACATTGTATCAAGGTGGGCCTTGGTCTGTTCTCCTGTGTAACAGGTGACAGGACAAGAGGAAATGACCTCAAGTTGCATCAGGGGAGGTTTCGACTGGGTATTAGGAGTAATTTTTTCACGGAAAAGGTTGCAAAGCACTGGAACAGGCTGCCCAGGGAAGTGATGGAATCACCATCTCTGGAGATATTTAAAAGATGTGTAATGTGGTGATGAAGGACATGATTTAGTGGTGACTTGACAGTGCTGGGTTAATGGTTAGACTTGATTATCTTAATGGTCTCTTCCAAACAGAATGATTCTATGATTCTGTGGTCTAACAAACGTAAAAGCAAGCAGCTGCCTAAGTGTTACTTGCAGCTGCCCAAGCCCCCATTCTGAGTGCCTTTAAGCACAGAAAGCTGTATGCATTACCACTATTGGACTACATTTTGCTGCTCTTGCTATGATTCTAGTCAGGAAGAGGAGATACCCAGATTCCCTTTCATAGCTTCTCAAGATCATGTTTTCTTCTTGCTTTTATGGTACAGCCCATCTTGTTCTCTACTATGTTCCTGATGCAGACCTCTGTAGCACAGCTCAAACTCTGCTTCCATTCTCCTTTTGGTGTGCCTATGCTTTTGTGAACGTCCTTGGAATAGCTTCCATTGTTTCCCCTAAAACTTTTCCATGCCTAGTATTGTCAGAGTACATCAACAATAGGAGTCTCTGAAGGAAAGAATTACATGATGTAGCCCAGAATAGCTTTCAGTTGCTAAGAGTAAACAGCTGTATCTAAAAGACATATTTCTTTTCTTTAAATACTGCTTCTATCGAAGGACTGTTCTCAGCACAAAAATGCGATATAGCAAGAAGTAGATTTTTTTTCATCGTTTAAAATGAAAAATTGCATTTCCTGAGAGCTGTGGGAAACAGGATTAAGGTACTTCAGCTGCTCTAATAGTAGTTCTACTGGGCAAAGAAAACAAATGCAACTCTCTTAAATTAAGGCTTTTAAATAAATTTATTTATCGATTCAGATACTTATTGGTGTTTGATGCTGTTTTATTCACATCCTTTTAAGAAGCTGAAAGGCTAATGTACAGGTACCAACGAGGTATTTCTGAGGTGCACAGCCATTAAAAAAGTTATTCACATAATCTAAATTCAGCACCTGATTTGCATTCCTAAATTGAGAGACAGCCTTCTTAGTTCTTCCTTTTTCAATGCAGGAAATCCCTCTTGAAGGCAACTCAAAACTGCTATGCTGAAAGGATCTCCATCTCTAAGCTGAAGGCATACTAAAAGTAGCCTCTCAGCTTAAGGCCCTGTGCAAGTTAAATTTGCACTTGCACTTTCAAGTACTTGCATTTGTATGGTAGTATTTTGTACCACTAAGAGTTCATAGATGTATCTCACCACTGTGTCAGCGTATCTTGTAGCTTATTTGTGTAAACCAGGCCATAAAAATATATGATACATTTAAATGTGTCCAGACTGGAAAATGTGACTGGTAATGTATGTTAGCACTCTGTTCACATGTTTATATGCATCTGAAGCCAATATTGAAAGGCTTCCCAGCTGTGACTGATGTTTGACTTTCCTTTTATTTTTAGGACACTCCACTCAAAATAACATTCATTACATGGACAATTCATTAGTACTTTGTCATATATGCTTATTGTATAGCCTTCAACAAAATTTGAACTTGGATTAACCTTGAAGTTTACAAGCTAATGAGAAAAGTTCTGTGAGAACAGACAAAAACAGGGAAGCAAGTCAGCAGGACTGATTCTTATATGCCTGCAACACCTAAAGGCTAACTAACTAATCACAGTCAAAATTCTTAATTTCCTCATGTATTTTAGTATTAAACAGTTCTCTTAAGAAGTTTTTGGGTATTTGATGTTTTTATCATGGGGGGAAAAATATAATAAAAAATTAATCCATTAGCATAGTAGAGTTTTATACTAAGTCTTTCATATACTCCTTTTCCAATACCCAAGTAATATACATGCTAAATTAAGCTGAACATGTATTTCCTGTGCTTTACTGGACAGCAGGCCATAAAATATATAGAGACTAAAGCTAAATAAATAATTTAAATTTGTCTTTCCTTTTGTATCTCTTTCTCTCATTTTCTTTTCCATCTTTCCCCCCCCATAAGAGTGCTTTTAGATTCAAAGTGTATATAATAACTTCTAGGACAAAATTATATATGTGATTTCTAAAACATGATTGATGGACTGTATTCTAGAAGCACCTATTTCCCAGATTTCACTCTAAAGGCAACCATTTTTCAGACAGGCCACCTTAGCTTTCCCACATTGAGAAGGAGGAAATGTTTTAACAAACTTTATGTAGCTGTATTGTGCATATATATGTATGAAGCTAGTAATCCTAGATTTATTTTGTAATTAATGAAGAAATACACACTTCTGGGGTGAAATTCTGAATGTGATGTTTACACGATTATTCTGTGTGTTCTAGCAGATACATAAGTTGCCTTTATTCTTTCTTCTCCCCTGCACAAGAAATAGATGTTTGACTGAGCTGGAACCTGCTACTGTACTATCCTGTTAGTGAGGTTTTACAAAATATTAATCAAAACTTGTTCTCTAAATTAAGCACATATTCTCTGATTCCTTGGTTCTGCAAAAGTCCGGAAAAAAATTATTATAAGCAGTTTAGCTTTTCTGAGACGCTCTTCCAGTAAATGGTTTTGATCTTCAGTTTTCTTTTAGTGCAGGACATGAAGATGTAAATTGTAGTAGTCAATTCATACTAAGATTAAACTCATTAACAAAGATGCAGAAAAAGTGTATTACCAGTATAGAATGATGCAGCTGCCTGGTGAAATGGACAAAGGAACTGGAGGCATTTAAGATAATTCCAAAATAGAAACCTTGGACAGAGTTGAAGCAGAAGATAAATGAACCATGAGCCCTAAATGTTGAGGGATGCTCCATAAATATAAGCACATGCACAGTCATTTTTGAGATGGGAGGGAGGGAACACTTCCTTTTTCATAGAATAAAAAAACAATCAAACAAACAAAAAGCCCCAAATATATTAAATATATCTGTAATACAGGAAATTACTTAGGCAAATTTTCTGAAGAGACCGTCAAAGATCATCTAGTCCAGCACTCTGCTATAAGCAGGGACATCTTTGACTGGATCAGGTTGCTTAAAGCCCTGTCCAACCTGGCCTTGAACACTTCCAGTGATGAGGCATCCTATATTTCTCTGAACAGAATAGGTGTTTCAGTGTCTCACCAGCCTCATTGTAAATAAGTTCTTCCTAACATGCAATCTAAATATACACTCTCTTGGTTAAAAACTGCTACCCCTTATCCCATCTCTATAGGACTTGATAAAAAGTTTCTCTCTGACTTTCTTATAAGACAAAACCCTTCAAGTACTGAAAGGCTACAGTAAGGTCTCCCTGGAGCCTTCTCTACTCCAGGCTGAACAATTCCAATTTTCTCAGCCTTTCTTCACAGGAGAGGTGCTCCAGCCCTCTGATCATCTTCATGGCCCTCCTCTGGACCTGGTCCAACAGGTCCATATCTTTCCTGTGCTGAGGACCCCACAGCTGGATGCAGTACTTCAGGTGTCATGTCACAAGAGTGGAGTAGATTTGCAGAATTAGCTCCATCAACCTGTTGGTCAAGCATCTTTTTATGCAGCCCAGGATACAATTTACTTTCTGGGTTATGTCACCAACTATTTTATTACTATTAATAGATGAGTAGGACTGGAGAATACATCATTAAAAAATAGATTATGCATTTCCACAGACAAACTTTTGTTTCATTTGGCATGTAAGACACAGTTTTTCTGATACAGAGTATATCACAGTGTTTTAAGGAATAAATCAATGAAAAAACATGATACTAAATTCCTAAAAGCTTTCCAGATGCTAAATGTCCTTATGTTAAAGATACAAACTCCCACTGGTAAAAAGCTGTGCAAAAGAAATGACAGCTTGGGAGCAATTTAACACAGTAAAATATACAGGTGCGCTATTATAAGAACAAGTTATCATTGTTTCTATTATCAGCCTGTTTAGCCACATAAGGTAAGAATGAGTACCACAATCTCTTAGAATCTGGGATGTGAAATTTATGCTTAATATAGCCGCAATCTGAGTGTGCTACCATGAAGCTGATCATGGAAAGTTCCTCTTTCTTACTTCTGAAAGTATTTCCTATGGGTCTTTAGCCTTATGTACCACAGGAATAAATATAAAAATTAGAGTATTTCTTTCTTGTCCTTATAATCTTAAAGTCAAAATAGAGACTGATGACTTACAGTCACAAAAATAAAGAGAATAATGAGAGTTTGACTTTACTCCCCAGGAAAAAAAAAAAAAGCCTCCTCACTATATCTGTGAGGGAAAGGATAAGATTTGCTGATGTTGCCAAAATGGAAGATAATGGGGGAGAAGCTGAAAGAAAAGGCTGGATTTACGGTATGACTGCTTTATATGACATATAATGAAAGTGGGAAAGATATGGCTTTTAAAGAACGCACAGACTAATCAAACAATGACTTGGTTAATGTCACCAGAAGGTAAGTATCAATTGGTATATATTGGAAAGAAAAAAAATATTTTTTGTTACTTGTGGACATATAGCAGTATTCCTCCAGAATATGAAAACTGAATGAAGATAATGCTAATTTAGGTTAGTTTTACTAGATAAGCAGTAAAACATACAGTAATTTCTCATGATGGGTGTGTGCTATATGCAATGTATTTAACTGGATGGTAGAAGTTATTATGTTGCAAATAATTTTTGAAAAATTATCCATAACCAAGACAAAAGGCAAATCCTATGTCTGTTCAGCTCTGCTACATATAAAACAAAACTGATGAAGTGCACTTTGAAAACTAAAATTGGTCATTAAGGTAAAATGAAAATGAAGGTAAGGAAAACTAAAGTTTGGTGCACTTTAGGGGATCGGAAATTATAATTCTTTCCAAAAAACAATTATATTATATCCATCCACATTAGTTCAGAACATTAGGTTTACCTGGGATTTTGTTGTGCTTCTATGAGGTTTTCCTCTCAAATAACCAAATGAATTGACAAGAACTTCTTCAAATCTCAGAACTGGTCTGCTTTTGTCCTTGTGAAAGTTTCAGAGAGCCAGTAAGAAAAGCAAGCTGAGATAGTTC
>JANIJG010007694.1:100582-113712 GCA_024611175.1 Megaceryle torquata
TAAGGAATGGAGATTTTCCCTGACCGTCCTTTTGTTATTAATGTATTTATAAAAACACTTTTTATTATCCTTGACAGTATTGGCCAGCTTAAGTTCCAACCAAGCCTTTGCATCTCTTTCTGCATGACCTTGCAATGTCCTTAAATGCTTAAACACACTAACTCTTAATGATGCCCTCAACAGAGGGAATGAGTTTCATCCATATAAAGTAGTATACGTTTGGAATCCTATATAAATTTTGTATTAAGATAAGCCTTTGAAAAGATCATAATAAGTTTAGTGTTGACTCAAAGGCAGTTCTTAAGTTTCATTAAGTGAGCAATTTTTCACCCAGGGTGTATAAAGCTTTTGAATTGACTTAGAATATTTCCCGGGTATTCTTTTGTTTGGCTGTAGAAGACATAGAAAACCTAGAGACATTAACTTATTTTCTGGTGACTTGGCGATAAGTACTATGCTAGCAACTTTCATAAACACATTTTGTGCAGAAATATACACTATAAAAATGACAGCACATGAAGGATTCCACTTCTTTTCTTCCATTACTCTCTGTCTTATGCTTATAAAAAATGTATGCAAGTGAGTCTTAAATGCTCTCTTGCTATATATAAACAAAAGCTCATCAGCTTCTACATCCCTTTAAACTTGAAGGACTAAGGATTGTGCAGTTTGTTTTCTCAACAGAACATGAATAGGCAGATTAGCACTTAATTGTTCATACTACATTAAAAAAGACAGTTGTGTAAAATTACTGGATTGAGATATGTATATATTCTTTGAACTTTTAATTGCCCATAATACTAAATTAATAGTAGCTTTCCATATTGTCATACTGAACAAAATCAGCTAAGCAGGATTCAAATTCATCAAGCAATCTTGTTTGTTCATCTCTTGCTTATTCTGCTGAATAAGTCTAACAAGAGGGAAAATGAACCATAATTACAAACTGTGGTGAGTTGACCTCAGACAGTGGCCAAACACCCACAGGGTCCTTTACTTAGTCCTCTCTCCTGCAGAATGGGAATTAAAAAGAAGAAAAGAGAAAAGACTGATAAATTGAGATGACAGTTTAATAAAGAAAGCACAAGCTGCCCACACAAGCAAAGCAAAAAGAAGAATTTGTTCACTACTTCCCATCAACAGGCATTGTCCAGCCACTTACCAGGAACTCAGGCCTCAGCCCAAGTAACTGTTGCTTGAGAAGATAAATGCCATAACCAAGCTTATCTCTTCTCTCTCCTCATTTCCTTGAGCTTTTACTGATAAGCATGACATCATACAGCATAAAATACCCTTTTGGTCAGTTTAGGTCAGTCTCAGCTGTGTCCACTCCCAACCCCATCCTGCTTTGGATGGGGTGGAGAAAGTCTTCATACTACGCAAGTAGTGTTCAGCAACAGACAACATACTGGTGTGTTATTAACACTCTCAGCCACAAATGCACAGCACAGCACCATGCGGCCTGCTGAGGTGGAAGCTAGCTCCATCCCAGTGAGATACACTACGCATGTATTTGAGGGACAAAAAGAAAATGGAAAAAGAGAATAATTATATTTATGCCTTTCTTCTTTACGTTTCAGCACAAAACATCTATCCCTCTTTGGAAAAAAAGCATCAGTGATCTGGAACTTTCAAAAAAATAGTTTCTTCCAGTATAGATAGATGGATTATCAGATATACAGACTTCAAGGCTAAAAAGAAACACTAAGCCATCATATCTGACCTTCTTGACTTCTATGTTACATTTTAATTTATTATTCAATAGGAGAAGCTAGGCAGAAAATTGCTGGAGAATGCATTTAGGTGCACAGCTACAGCCTTGAGATAGATATTTAGGAAGAAAATCTACAGCCAACAAGTTCTATCTGTTTTCTGTTTTAAAGCACAAAACCAGGAGTCTGTGAGCATTTCTGCCTCCAGAATTTCTCTTCCAGATTTAAATGGCTTGCTTCTGGCACTGAGTGTCAATTTGTTAAATGCCTGTTGCGCTTCCGGGAATCATGTCAGGAATTTATGCTTATGCAGTAAACAAATTTAGATTCTTCAATAATGCCAGTATTTTCTGACCAATAAATGCCACCCCAAATCTAAAAAGTTAAAAGATCATTTTGATTTTACCTTTCTGTTGCATGTTATTTCAAATGCTGTGCAATTCCTGTCTTGGAGGTAATGTGAAATGCTCCACCAGTATAGCATCAACCTTTCCAAGGAGTCTGATACTGTAATTAGAGATACTGTGGAAGTGTCCTTCTTTCAGCTTTGTAGAAAATCCCATCAAATAGACAATTAAAACCTTTCAAGAATGTTGAAGATAAACTAACTTCTTTATTATTATCATATCTCATAATCTGTCTCAGAGACAAAGAAAAACAGTTACTAGCAAGTCCAGATTTAATGTATGAGACTTTATCATGCAGGACAATATGATTGCAAAGCAACTATGGAAATGACCTTTTCAATGTTTTTCTTGAGGTATTCCCTTGAACAGCTAAAATGATAGAGCACTGGCAGTCAACCCTAAAATTGAATGAAATCCATTGAGCGTAAGAACTGAAATAAGACCAGAGAACCAGGAAAGATTACTCAATAGACCATTTTAGTCCCAAGCTTGTAGAAAGTGACTTGAGATGGCAGGTGAGCTGGTGTGAAAAAACATAAACTCATTCTTAAACTTTCATATGAAGCTTAAAGTAAAATACTATTAAAACTCTGAAACACTGGTTTGTGAAATCACTAAAAGAAATCCCCTTTTAACTGACTCATTAGTTTTGTGTGTGTAAATGCATACATACACAGAAAGCTTTTACTTTTTACAGCAGCAATGCAGATGTATTTGCATTTTGGTATAACAGTTCCAATTTTAGTCTTCAGGAGTAATAATCTCCATTACTGACATCACTGAAAAGGGATTTATTGTAACGTGCAAATATTTGTATGTTATATGAATAATTACACTGACATGACTGGAAGTATTTTTCTTGCAAAGTCTAAAAATTATTCTATTTTTTCTGGAAATAAGCCATTCTCATCTTCACAATTATTTTTTCTGTTGATGGCATAGTACTTAAAATAACAAAAGCCCTTTAGGATAAAAAGTGAAATAGTATAAAATAGAATATGATGTAAAGTCAAAATCAGTGAGTGTATTGAGTGCAGGTGTCAGTGTTGGCAGCAGGGTGATGCTGCAGACATGGCCTCTGTGAGAAGAGACTAGAGGTTGCACTGTGCTTGACCCAGTTTGCTCCATCTGACTACAAAATGGACCCACTGCAGGACACAGGTGAGCCCTTTTCCTGCACCAGCTATCTCTGCATCTCTGGGGCTGGGTGGGTGTCTGCAATGAAGGAGTGTTGTGGAGTCTGGAGATGGGATGCTGGTGGAATGGTGCTGGTTAAATATATTTTTTTTCCTCACTAATCAAATCTCTTTTAGCTGGCAATAAAATTAATTTTCCTCAAATCAAATCTTCTTTGCTGTTGATAATAACAAGTAAGCAATGTCCTTGTCTTTATCTCAACGTGGTAACTTTCCCATTCTTGGGTTTTTGTTTTGTTTTGTTTTGTTTTGTTTTTTCCAATTCTGCTTCCTCCATCCTGCTGAGAAAAGGGAATGACTGAATGACTGTATGGGTATTTAACAGCCAGTGTTACCACAATAAGAATATGCGCTACCATAATGAAAAATTTATTAACAGCTTTGATGAGAATTCATAACAAGCAATGAGACTTTTAGATAGCAGTAGGTGCTTGTGGATTCCTTTAAGGAACATGAACAGTATTCTTATTCCTAGGCTGTCCTGATTTCCTGGAATACATCCATCTTTTGGGGGTAGATGGAAGATATATATTGTCAGAGCTTATGTTCTTTTCCTCCAACTTTTGCCTTGTCTGCTCTGTCAACTGGTTAGTTGATTTTTCCTATTCAGTTGGTCCATTGCCAACCCCTATACACTCCAGAGGATGTTCACTTAGAACACTCTAATTCAATAAACTGTAGCAATACTTGACAGAATTTTGCTGTGGTTTGACAATGGAAAGATTTGTTACATTTAACCACAGGAAAATTTCATGGAAATTAACTTCCTTGAAATACATAAGAAATAGAAGCAGATGCATACCAATATGAAAGGCACAATGTTGCAATAGGGCTCCAGTAAAACTTTTTACAGTCTTCTAAAACGTAATGTCTGAGCTCAACTGATTCTCAGGACCCCCAAAAAGATGAAAGATTTTTTTAATTGCTCAGGAAAATAAAATGTAAATCGATTTTGGGGAAGAAGGGGATATTTTTGTTGCTGTTGTTGTTATATCAAGATCTTTTTTAGCATAACATTCAGTTTGTTGCAAATCAATCTTTATCTGTCATGCTTCTTTGTATTATTAGCAGTTAACTAAACCAGATTTGAGTATTACAGATAACTCATCTGTTCAGGTAGACTTAAATGTATGCAAAGTCATTTAAATTCTACTTTTGTAACAGTTTCTTTCTCTGCGGTTATCTTAAATTTTTTAAGAAGGAAATGTTTCAACATATCAAACCAGAAGAAATAGATAAAGAGTGAAAATATTATTACAAACAGCAATGACTATAAAACAGGTATAAAGTTTTCACAACAGTATTTTGATACTTTATCTTTTTCTTCACTTGCTTATCTGGATAGCTTGCTTCAAGAGTTTAATTCTTCCAAAGTAGTGCTTGATTAGAAAGGTATAGAAAGTACAAGAAAACCAAAACATCATTTGTCTAAAATCCAGTTTTAGATAAAGGTATCTTCAGTTCTAATATCCTTGGGTTTGCTCTTAGGTTAAAACCTGTGTAGCATGCAATGGCATGCTGTTTTCTCAGTTCCCTTCACGAGGATATCTCTTCTATGAGTTAACAACAAGAATATGGGCATTTAATATTCTGCTTTTGTAACTTTATAATTTGTGATTTTTTTTTTCTTCTTCGCAGTAGTACTGTAAATTAACTTTTCAGTTTTCCCGAATCATATGGAAATCTTGTATTAACAATGTTATCATCAAATGAAAAAAGAAAACATCATAAATGACGTATGTATTTAATCACTCATAAATGCAAGATATAGAATTTAATTATGTTTTTTATAATGGACCACGGAGAACAATCTGTGGAGGAAATATAAAAATGTATTTTAGAGGACACGATTACATTACTGTGATAGTTTTTTGTATGACACAATTTGTTAATTTAAAAAAAAAAAATACCATCAAGTAACAAAAAAGATGCAAGAACACCAGCTCCATTTATCAAGCCTGAAGATATATTCCATAATTAATTAAAAGTAAAGCAAAAATCTTGAATGCCCCAGCAATAAGCTCCTTATATTTTATTAAAAAGACATATAGTAATCTGTCAAACATCCATATTTCAAATTCAAATTAAAATTAATGGCATGTTCAACTTTACAAAATAGAAAATTAAAAAAAGAAGTACAAGCCTCATAATTTTGCTATTATATCTTATTGCTTTATATAATTCCTCAGAATAGCTTCTTTAATCTGTCAACTACTTATTTTGAATAAACTTTGATTGATATCAAATTCCAGGACTGAGCTGACTCACAATATAGTTTCATTGAGATGCACTTGCACTTAGGCCATAAATGCAGGTCTGATGAAGTATGGAAGTTTTTGATCACATTTATACATAGGCAAACCTGAACCATTTTTTCCATAATTGAGAGTAAATCACATTATTGTAACTGCTGTTGATCAAGTACTTCTCCAGAAAAACTGTAGTTTTGAATAATATATATTGCAGTAGAGTGCTGAATTCAACAATGAGGAATGAGCCAATGTCACTCAAACAATACAATGTAAATAATCACAATTTTATTGGGAAAACTTTCTTATGGCTTCCTGTTGCTCTCTAATTCTGGACCAATGCTAAGTTGGAGCTATGTGATATGAAGTCACAAATGATAGGCATTATAGCTTCACTGCTGTAGAAATAGAGACAAAAACTTTCAGCAAAAGTGAATGGGATAGTTGGCAATAAATACGCTAGGACACATAAACCAACAATTTTGGATCCTGGTGGGCACTTAAACTAGGAGACTTGAATTCAAGTTATAGTTATCATGGCATTTTCCATTCAAAATGAAATAGTTTCAATATGAAAAAAAAATGGAAGGAAGGCACTCAAACTGTGGATAAGAGAGTATTGTAGCCAGAAGTATACATGGCTATGTGAGATACCAGGATTCAAAATCCGCTCCAGGACAAAAGGAGGTGGGATTGATTCTGAGTTGCCTTCTTTGTAAGGGGCTGTTGAACCTGTCTAATACTGAATCTAAGTGATAAATTCAGAAGATCTGAAGAAGCCTCTCACTTAAATCTCTCAAGCCTAGCATAAGCACTCATTCGGGTGTCATTATTTTAGTTTCTATCAAACTTAATATATCCTCAAATGAAAAAAAATAGCAACAAACAAAAAACCCAAACCAACCAACCAACCAAAAAAAAACCTAACAAATAAAAGTCCTCAGGACACCTGGTAGCTCTTTCATGCAAATTCAGCTAGAGACATTGAAATCTTCCTCCATCTATTCTTGTCTTGACTAGTGCAACATCAATTTACAGATGTACCAAACCATCCTGGAATTATTCCTAGAGCTCAGACTCAAAGGGAATGAAATTCTATGTCAATGTTATTTTTGAATATTCAGGGAAAGGTTCCTTATAATTCTCTAATATGTATTCAAATGGCGGGGGGGGGGGGGGGGGGTGAGAGAGAAGAAGAAAGAAGTATGGACATGCATTTCATTAGTGCTACTGCTAGAATGTAACAGTCCAACACTGGTTTTCTGAACAATTTTATGTCATGTACTTGCCATACATTACCAGACTATAAAGGGAATCAAACACCTACAGGCCATTTAGCAGAAATGTGAAAAATGCTTTGACAAATCAGCACAATGTTTGCTTGAAGCCAGAAGTTGTCATCTAAGAGGAAAAAGGGTCATTCAATTAGTGAAATAAGATCATACGTGTGAATTGCAGGTTTTCTAGCTCTGCAGAAGGCAGATTTATTCACTAGATCAACAGGTCAGTGAACTGTGACCACTAATAGGTAACTTGTAAAGAAAATATTACAGATAATTCATTCTTTTTCAAGCAGGAATGCCAAATAACAGTCATTTAACACATTTTCTTCCATCAACTGGTTATATACCTAATATAAAGTGATCTGTGTTTTAGGAAAAATAACATTTCCTTTAGATGTAAAGCCCTGAAACTATTTTCTTCATCAATACTCTCAACACCAAAACCAGGAGCATGTATTTTTTAAAAGAAAAATATAATCTTCGATATAAACTATTACAGTGCTATTTAGATCTGATATTTCATGTACTTCTTGTCATTAGGCAGTACTAATAGAATTAAGACCACAGGAACTGGCATTAAAGCATGTAATTGCCTAAATAATCAGATACCAGATACCTACTAGCATTTTGTACTCTTCAAAGTCTGTAGGCAGGTTGGTAAAGCCTAGAAAATTAAATATGCATCTCTAAATAGCTGAACAGCTTTGAAAATCTGGTCTAGATATAATATTGACATTTTTTAAACAGGTGTCAGTGTTGCTGAAATACAGTCATGTCTATGAAGTATAATTTAGTTTCAAAGGGAAAAAAGTTTATTAGGTCAGAAATCCCATTTGTACATTGTACTGAGCTAGGAACAGATTTAGGCCTTGGCACAGTGGACAGTGTGCCTTCCTCGAGTCTTCAAAACAGGCACATGGAGCTAGGCTTTGAGACACCAACTCCTGTTACAGAGGTGCAAAGCCTCACACAGCTGCCAGTATAAGCTGTTAGAGATAAGAAAACTAGGAAACCTAGCCTGGAATATTTATTAATGGCTCATTAAGTGTGACCTCAGAAATGGTTCTGTGGTTTATGGACATGATTCAGCAAAAGCACAGCTTTGCTAACTCTCTTCCCATTCACTGGGATACAGAACAAAACCAGCAGTCCTTTGAAACAGCAGGATTAAATGGTGTAGGGAGAGAAGTTGCATAATGCAGGGAATCCAATCACTCTCTTCAAAAACCTAGTGGGTAAAATCATATAAATGTCTGGGTTGAATGACCTCTAGAGGTCATCTAGTCATCTTCATCTAGCCTATTAGAGGTCATCTAGTCCGACCCCCCTGCTGAAAGCAGGGACATCTTCAACTAGAATAGGTTGCTCAGAGACTCATGAAGCCCCACCTTGAATGTCTCCAGGGATGGGGCCTCAACCACCTCCCTGGGCAACCTGTTCCAGTGCTCCACCACTCTTGTGGTAAAGAACTTCCTCCTTACATCTAATCTAAATCCACTCCTTTCTAATTTAAAACCATTATCCCTCATCCTTTCACTACAGGCCTTTGTAAAGTCTTTTTGTAAGCTCCCTTCAGGTACTGGAAGGTGGCTATTAGGTCTCCCTGGAGCCTTCTCTTCTCTAGACTGAACAGCCCCGGCTCTCTCAGCCTGTTCTTGTAGGAGACAGCCCCCTGATTATTCTTGTGGCCCTCCTCTGGACCCACTCCATCAGGTCCATGTCCTTCTGGTGCTGAGGGCTCCAGAGCTGGATGCAGTATTCCAGATGAGGTCTGACCAGAGCAGAGTAGAGCAGCAGAATCACCTCTCTTTTCACACTTCTTTTGATGCAACCTGGGATGCAATTGGCCTTCTGGGCTGCAAGCTCACACTGTCTGCTCATTTCCAGCACCCACAAGTCCTCTATTGCATCTTCCTTCAGCCTTTATTGATAGTGGGGATTGTTGCAGCCCAGGTGTAGGATCCTGCACTTGCTCTTGTTGAACCTCATGAGGTTCACCTGGTCCACTCCTCCAGCTTGTCCAGGTCCTTCTGGATGACATCCTGTCCTTTTGGTGTATCAACAGCATCGCTCAGCTTGGTGTCATCTGCAAACTTGCTGATGGTGCACTCCATCCTGCTATATTGTTGATAAAAATGTTAAACAAGACAGGTCCCAGTACAGACCCCTGAGGGACACCACTTGTCCCTGCTCTCCATCTGGACTTCGAGCCATTAACCACTACCTTCTGGATGTGGCCATCCAGCCAATTCCTTATCCACTGAACGGTCCACCCATCAGATCTGTATATCTCCAACTTGGTGAGTAGGATGTTGTGGGAGAACATGTCAAAGGCCTTGCAGAAGTCCGGATAGTTCACATCCACAAGTCATCCCTTGTCCACTGATGCAGTCACTCTGTTGTAGAAAGCCACCAGGTTTGTCAGGCAGGATTTCCCATTAGTGAAGCCATGCTGGCTGGCCTTGCTCGCCTCCCTATCCTTCACATGCCTTTTTGGGCCTTCTAGGAGAATCTGCTCCATGATCTTCCCAGGCACAGAGGTGAGGCTGACAGGTTGGTAGTTCCCAAGGTCCTTCTTTCTACCCTTTTTAAAGATAAGTGTAACATGTCCTTACTTCCAATCACTAGGGACTTCACCTGACTGCCATGACTTCTGAAATATTATTGAGAGTGACTTGGCAACTACATCAGCCAGTTCACTGAGAACTCTGGGATGCATCTCATTGGGTCCCATAGACTTATGTATGTTCAGGTCCCTCAGGAGGTTACGAACCTGATTTTCACATACAGTGGGAGTGACTTCACCACCTTGATTCCTGCCACGTGGTTGTTTGACTTGGGAAGTGTTGGGAGAGAGGTTGCCAGTGAAGACTGGAAAGACTCAGTAAAGACCGAGGAAAAAAAGTCTTTGAGAACCTCAGCCTTCTCTTCATCTGTTGTCACTAGCAAACTGTTCTTATTCTTCAGGGGGGGTATGCGTTCTTTCACCTTCCTTTTTTCACTGATGTACCTGTAGAAGCCTTCTTGTTATTTTTTGGGTCCCTTGACAAGTTCAGTTCAAACCGTGACTTGGCCTTCCTGACCTCATGCCTACACAATCAGGCCGAATCTCTGTACTCTTCCCAGGATACCCGTCCCTGTTTCCAATGTCTGTGCAGCTCGCTCTTACTTTTTAGCTTGGCCAGCAGGTCGTGACTCAGCCATGCTGGTCTCTTCCCTTTCCTGCTTGATTTCTTACACTTAGGGATTGAGAGCTCTTGTGTTCTATGAAAAGTGTTCTATGAAAAGATCCACCAGCTTTGCTCTGCTCCCTTTTCCTTTAGCATCATTTCCCAGGGTGTCCTGTTAATTAACTCCTTGAAGAGCTGGAAGCTTGCCTTTCTGAAATTCAAAGTCCTGACTATGCTCCTTGACTGTTTTGTGACCCTTAATAGTGCAAATTCCACCAGTGCAAGGTCACTGCTGCCCAGGCTGCCTCCAGTCTTGAGATCCTTGACCAGCTCACCTGCACTGGTGACCAGTAGGTCCAGTATTGTATTCCCTCAGGTAGGGCTATCTATTTCTTGTCCCAGAAAGTTCTCATCAAGGCACTCCAGGAACCTCCTTGACTGCCTACTGCTGGCTGCGTTACTTTTCCAGCAAATGTTGGGGTGATTGAAGTCCTCCAGCAGGACGAGAGCCTGTGATGCAATACCTCCTGTAGCTGGAGTAGGAATGCTTCATTAATAGCATCCCCTTGATCAGGAGGCCTAAAGTAGACTCAGACCACAAGGTTCCCTTTGTTACCTTGGTCTCTAATTCCTACCCATAGGCTTTCGACTTCCTCGTGGCTATTCTTTTGGGAAATTTCCTCTCATTCAATCCATTTCTAAACATAAAGGGAAACACCTTCACCCCTCCTTCCCCTCCTGTCCCTTCTGATAAGATTGTAGCCATCAATAGCCACACTCCAGTTGTAGGATTCGTCCCACCAGGTTTCAGTAATGGCCACTATGTCATAGCCTTCCAGCAGCATAGTAGCTTCCAACTCTTCCTGTTTGTTGCCCATGCTACATGTGTTCGTGTAGAGGCACTTCAGCTAGGCAGTTGGTAGTGTCCCCTTTCCAGAGAAACACCCATTAATTCCCTTGACATGTTTCCCTGATGTTTCCCTGTTGGCTGTTTCTATCCCAGGAGCCCCTGGTTCATCTCTGTGAGATTTTGGCTGTGCTGTTCTGTCCCCAGCATGATGCAGGGTAACAGGATGAAGTTCCTTACTAGCCCCCAATTCCTCCAGCCCTGGTGTGTCATCCCTCATCTTGTGACATGAAGGCCTGATGGTATCATTATCCCCCTCCTCCTTGGTGTCTACTTGATCATTCCCAGGTTCTACTGAGAGTCCAAGCTCACTGATAGCTTTTTCATCTTCCCCATCACATGGCTCATTGTCTCCTACTTCCCCTGAGATAGCAGTGGAACTGGCACACTGCCCCACAAACATCCCAGGCTTGTTTCCAGAGAGTGTGGTTTTTCCCCTTTCCCCCTCTAAATCTAATTTAAAGCTTGGTCAATGAGCCCAACCAATTCTTGTAATAAAATCCTTCTCCCCGTTTAAGAGAGACACACCCCATCTGCTGTCAGCAGTCCTGGACTCATGTAAATTCACCCGTGATCAAAAAACCCAAAGTCCTGCTGGTAGCACCAGGTACGAAGCCATGAATTTATCTGGTTGGTCCTTCTTAGTCTTTCTGGGTTTGTCCCTGTGACTGAGGGGGTAGAACACCACCTGTGGTCCCAGTCCCTTGACCAGATGACCCAAGGCCCTGAAATCTCTCTTGACAGCCCTCAGTTTTCTTCTTTCAAGGTCATCACTGCCTGTCTGGAAGTTCAGTAATGGATAATAAACTGTAGGCTGTACCAGGGTAGGAAGGTTCCTTACCATTGTCTTTATCTCAGGCGCTGGGGAGACAGCAGACTTCCCTTAGAAGTGGGTCAGGTCTGCATATCGGGCCTTCAGTTCTCTTCAGAAGGGAGCTGCCTGTAACAATGACTCTTCTCTTTTTTTTTTGGTAGAAGACGTTTGGATGCTGGGCTTGGGCTTAATTTAGTTTTAGGAACACTTCCCAGCCAGGTGATTCTTCTTCCTCATTGGCTGGCTGTACTTGCAGGACATCAAACCTGTTCTGCAAGGTCACCTGGGAGGTTGGGGGAATAACTGAGGCAACATGCCTTGTTCCAGGTAGGAACTTGTTGACATTGGTCTGTGTCGAGGGAGTAGGGTAAGGTGGGCAAGGCAGTAGTTTGCTTGCTGCCCTGACCATGGACCGGCCTCCACTCCCTTTTCCTTTAGGTTTCTTCCTTCAGTCTGACAGGTACAGGATGCAGGGGGTACCTGACCTTTGGTAATTTTGAATGGGTGTTCCCTTTTCAGTTTCAGGGCAGGCAGAGCTTGGCTCCACCAGATGATCTCCTCCTCAGCCTCCCTTGATGCTCCTAAGCCTTTTGACTTCACCTTGCAGCCTTTCAAGTTCACCTTGCAGCTGTGCTACTCAGTTGAGAAGATCATCAACCTGCTCACACCATGCACAGCTCCCTGCTACCAGGGAGAGGCTGAGGCATTCCTTGCAGCCTGTGACCTGAACCATCATGTTCTTCCATAGGAACTCTGAGTTCCCACCTCTACCCTGTCCAGTGTCAGGAGCACAGCCTTCTTTTGCAGCATGGAGACCATTGTTGTAGGGCCATGCTAGTACCGAGTTCTTGGTAGTGTTGGTTTGTTTGGTTTTTTAATTCTATTTTATTTGTTTGTGGTTTTAATTCGACTTCTCTTCCTTCTTAGTGTACAGACCTATCTGACTACTGCTGATGTTTGTGTCAAGCTGCTGCACCCTGCAGCCCAGCTCCCATGTGCGCACTGTTAGCAGTGTTTTGCCGAGAAAACTATAGCTGTTTCGCTGCCTGCGATATGGCGGTGCTTCCAGTTTCACTGTGTTTGAATCTCCCCAGCTTCCCGGCAATGCCCTCCCTCTTTGTCACTCTCACAAGCACAACCACCAGAGTTGCAGACTCTGCTGCTCTCCGCTGTCTCTCTAGGTCTCCCTGCATCAAGGAAACCCCCTGTTCAAAACAAAACCAAAAAAGCAATCAGCACAGAGCCACAGAGCCCGTCAGTGCCAGAGCTGGTCCCAGTGTCTCGCTGCCTGTGATATGATTATATATATATATATATCCTTCTCCACAGGGCTTCTCTCCAGCAGATCACCTCCCAGTCTGTACTGGTGTACTTTATTATTCTTCCCCAGAT
>JANIJG010007694.1:119875-136911 GCA_024611175.1 Megaceryle torquata
TTCTATTCTATTCTATTCTATTCTATTCTATTCTATTCTATTCTATTCTATTCTATTCTATTCTATTCTATTCTACACTGCTTTTAGCTGGTGTAGAATTTTACAGCTGCAGCCTACACGAAATGGCCCCACCAAACTGCCAGATCCCTAAACGATGTTGGATTGTGGGTCAGCCAGAGCCTTACACCAGTTTGGCTGGCCAGACGGGCAGAGTCCTACATAATTTTGGCTGGCTGGCCAGTCAGAGCCCTACAACATATCACCCCCCCAAACACCCTGACCCCTACACCACTTTGACTGGCCACCCATACAGAGCCCTGGACAGACAGACAGAGGTGTAAACCACTGGCTAGCACAAATCAGTAGTAACAGCATCCTGAAGAAAAAAAAGGGAGATTAAATCTGTAGTTATAGAAATGAAAATATATGCAAAAGATTCCATACCTTCAGTTCATTCTGGCAGATGTTCTCCGGGTCTCTGAGGCCTGAGCCCTGCCACAGGTCACCGCGCCATCCCACTGTGTCGCTTGTCCAGCACAGTGGCAGGCAGAGCTTTGAGGCCCCTTTGTGTCCCCTGCTCCCCAGCAGCCCCAGCACACACCACCTCCCCTCTGCCCTCACCAGACAGCTCTGCTCCTGGGCAGGGGACCCTTCACTAGGTGTGGGCAGCACCAGCCACCCTCCAGAACCTGCAGGTCACAAAGCTCCTTGCAATCCCCAACCAGCCAGTCTGAGGGGAGCTGGCAGAGGCCACAGAAGCTTCTGGAACTGACTGGCCAGTGTAGCCATTATGTGGGGTTTAAAAGGTAAATGAAGGCTGCCAGAAAGAGCAGAGAAAGAGATGAGGTGAAATAAAATAAAAATAAATCCCACACAGGGAAGGTAGTGCCCAGAGGAATGCAATGGATGCAGCAGCTGGTGGCTGGCTCACACCAGGCATAGGGCTCAGCCTGCAGCATGCACTGTGACAGAGAACCCTGTCAGTGCTTTGCCCAGGCCAGAACCCTACACCACTTTTGTTTTAGAATCATAGAATTATTTTCGTTGGAAGAGATCTCTGAGATCATCATATCCAACCATTAACTCAGCACCACCAAGTCACCACTACATCATGTGCCTCAACACCACATTTACACATCTGCTTAATAACTCCAGGGATGGTGATGCCACCACTTCCCTGGGCAGCCTGTTCCACCGCTAAGCAATCCTTTCTGTGAAGAAATTCCTCCTAACACCCAACCTAAAACTCCCCGGGTGCAACTTGAGTCAGTATTCCCTTGTCCTTTTGCTTGCTACTTGAAAGAAGAAACGAACCCCTACCTCGCTTGGCCTCCTTTGACATAGTTGTAGAGAGCAATAAAGCCTTCCCTGAGCCTCCTTTTCTCCAGACTAAACAACCTCAGTTCCTTCAGCCAGTCCTCATAAGTTTTGTTCTCTATACCCTACACCAGTTTCTTTGCCATTCTTTGGACACTCTCCTGGACTTCAATATCTTTCTTGTAGTGAGGGGCCCAAAACTGAACACGGTATTTGAGGTGTGGCCTCATTGGTGCTGAGTACAGTGGGACAGTCACTTCCCTAGTCATGCTGGCCACATTATTTCTGATGCAAACCAGGAAACCATTGGTCTTCTTGGCCACATGGGTACACTGCTGGCTCATATTCAGCCAGTTATTGACCATCACCCCCCACATCCTTTTCATCTGGGCAGCTTTTCAGCCACTCATCCCCAAGCCTGTAGTGTTGATTGGGGTTCTTGTGACCCAAGGGTGGGACCTGGCACTTGGCATTGTTGAATCTCATACCATTGGCCTCTGCCCATTGATCCAGACTGTCAAGATCCCTCTATAGAACCTCTTTACCCTTAATCAGACTGACACACTCATGCAACTTTGTGTTGTCTGCAGACTTGCTGAGGTGCTCTCAATCTTCTCATCCAGATCATTACTAAATATATTAAAGAGAACATACGCCAACACCGAGCCTTGAGGAACACCACTTGTGTCTGGCTGTCACCTGGATTTATTGCCATTCACCACTACTCCTTGGGCCCAGCCATTGAGCCATTTTTTAACCAGTGAAGCACATGTCCTTCCACATCATGAGCCACCAGTTCCTCCAGGAGAATGCTTGGGGAAACTGTGTCAAAGGCTTTACTGAAGTCCAGGCAGATAATATCCACAGCCTTTCCCTCATCCATTAAAAGGTGACCTTGTTATAGAAGGAGATCAGGATAGTCAAGCAGGACCTACATTCCATAAACACATGCTGACTGGGCCTATGTCCTGGTTTGAGTGAGAACAGAGCTGGTTCTGTCAGTGATTTTACTTTCCATCTCAGTTCTTCTAACTAACTGCTCTGTCTGAAGTTAGCAGCCTGTTTTCACAGACAGTGTCTGCTGCTAGCAGTGATAACACCCTATGTTTAAAGTTACTACCAAGAATTGGTGTGCAGACCAAGGCCACTTTGGGGTGTGCAAGAAAGTGAAAGGCTGCACCTGGAGGGAGGAGTGGACAGGGCAGGTGACCTCAAACTGACCAATGAGGTATTCTATCCCATATACATCATATCTGGTATAAAGCAGAAGGATCTGAAGGGTCTATAGCTCACTCTCTCTGGGGGCTCCTAGGCTCTTCTCCCCTCTTGGACCACTTTGCCAGCTTTGCTTGGCTTGGCTAAGGTCTTCTTTCAGTTCCTTCCTCAGAGCATCCAAGGAGGACTCTGTCCATTCTGCCTTCGATCCCAATTGGTGTGTTCTTGAATCCAGTACCAGAATCCAGCTTCTGAACACAGCTCCTGTCTGCTGTGGGACCCAGTCTGGAACTCCCTTGGTGCCTGCTCCACAGCATTGGTGATGGTGATGTAATTATTATCAGTGGGGTTTGGGTTTGATACTGGTTCTGTATATATTTGTATATATTCCATTTTTATTATTATTATTTTCATTTTCATTAAAGCTATTCTAGTTTCCTTTTCTAATCACTCTCTCTTCCTTTTTCCCTTTCTCTTCCCCTTTGTGGAGGGAAGGGGGTTAACAGAGAGCATCTGTTATAGGTCTAAGGGGCCACCCTGACCCTAAACCGTGACAGCCCGATCACCTGTTTGTCCTGTATGTGCCATGTGATGGCACTCAAGATGATCTGCTCCATAACCTTCCCCAGCATCGAGGTCACACTGACAGATCTGTAGTTGCCCAGATCCTCCTTCTAGCCCTTCTTTTAGGAAGGTGTGACATTTTCTAACCTCCAGTAAACAGGGACCTTCCTGGTTAGCCAGGACTGCTGGTAAATGGTGGTGAGTGGATTGGTGATAACTTCCACCACCACCCTCAGCTACCTTGGGTAGATTGCACCTGGCCCTATAGAGCTGTGTGTGTGTCTAAGTGATGTAGTAGGTCACTGACCATTTCTTCTTGAATTATAGCCGTTTCATTCTGCTTCCCTTCCATGTTGTCCAACTCAGGGGTCTGGGATCTCACAGAATAGCAGATCTTACTATTAAAGACTGAAGCAAAGAAAGCATTCAGTACCTCAGCCTTTTCCTCATCCTTATTCATTATGTTTGCCCATACATCCGATAGAGGATGGAGATTCTCCTTAGTCTTCTTTTTGCTGTTAATGTTATTTATAGAAACATTTTTATTGTGTTTTATGTCAAAAGGACAGCTTAAAATTTATACAGTTTCAGGATTCATTTTCCTTGGATATGTGATTTTGGTAATACCAATGAGAAGAGAAAGTAATTCCTTGCATTCCAAATGGCTTCTCTAGTACTATAAGGGGAGAGTAGAGACTGGATAGGCTCAGCCTTTTGACCAGCTTAGTTATACCTATAGTTCTTGTGCTTACTGCCTTGCTGTGGGAGCTAAGGACTGCATGATGTAGAGAATGCATAAACTGTGTGGTTCCACCAGAGGCACCACTACATTCCTTTTTGAGTGAAGTAGCACAGTGAAATAAAGAATGAAGGATTTTTGTAGTGCCCTGGCTGTCTGTTGCAAACACCATTATCAATTAAGGTCTATTCAGAATGTGTGAAATATGCATGTCATGGACAGTCCGTGAACACTCAGGCTGTTTTATATTGTCTCTTAGAAGATAGAAAGAAAAGGCATGGCTGCCCTAAGAAATACTTCACAGTCAGTCTTGACAGAACACAGTTTACTTGCCAATTTAACAGCTAAAATAGATGTTTCTTGGAAAGGGGCTCTATACTCTTGGGATGGAAATATCTCTGAATCTCTAAGGTGAAGGATGTAAGTGAAACATTAGAGTAGATCATACAGTGAGCAGCACCATCTGCTGTATCATAAACTGAGTGGAAGACATAGTACTGCCTATCATCTGTCTACTCAGTAAGGGTAACTTACTCTCACTTTGACTCTATCTTTCTTAGCTGCCCAGAGCTCAAGAGAATGAGTATGTTATAGGCTTTGTGATCTAAGGAACATGAAAATTGTGGAATCAGTTCTTAGCTCATCACATGTACTAGGAATCCTATTTCTACATGTCATTAGGGCAGTGAGGGATGTAAATATTTTATATTTTTGACAAACTATTATGTATTTCAGTTAAAGTTGGGATTTAAGCATAGAGGACTTAGGTTATTGGTACCATGGAGACCTCTTGTTTAGGCAAAAGACAGTAGAACATTTTGTGGTTGATGTTGGTAAACAAATAGCATAACTATTTTGTACTGGAAATACAAAATAGTGTAACTCTGCTCTTTTCTTCAAACCTTACAAATTTACATTAAATTTGGTTGGAATAAAGCTCTGACATGACAAAAATGCAAACTGTTTGGAATGTTACACTTTGATAAATCAGCTCTTCAAGGAGAAGCCTTTGATTTTACTCTGTTGTACTTCCAGGAGATTATGATGTCCAAATTTACCACCATAAAGATATTTGCTTACAGCAAATAAGGCTGCAAATAGGGCAAACCTATTCTTGGAGCATTGAAGTTGTCCAGAAACTCAGTTCAAATTATGAAAATGGAAAGTGAAAAGCAAACCTGCCAGATTGTATTAAGAATGTACTGCTAGGAGGTTAATTCTTCACTAGTCAGTTTAGTGAAAATGTTAGAATATAGTTTTACAGTGTTATTGAATATAGGGGTGTTTAATGTTACACCATGTTGAGCTATAGGTTTGTTTTCAATTAAGGGGTAATTTGCTTTTGGTATTCTTCCTGGGTGGTCTTTGTAGACCAGTTGTTTTATTAATTAGGAACACTTTAAAAAGACCAGACTTAAAAATAATTTAAAAATAGAAATTTAAAAAGAGTGTCTATTGTTTTGTAGGTGGCTCACTTTTTATAGACAAAATTACATCCCTTTGCAGGCAATTTAATTGAAGAGATCAATGTAAGGATGCATTGTCACTGTTTAATGCCAATATACACATATATAATCACAAAATCATAGAATGCCTTGGGTTGGAAGGGTCCTCCAAAAGTCATCTAGCCCAACCCCCCTGCAATAAGCAGAGACATCCTTGACTATATTAGGCACATAGGAGTTCATTCCTGCTTCTTGCTTTGCCCATTCCTTAAAATGGAAAGGAACCATGTATCACTGTAGCACTGTACTAAAAATGAGCTAATTAATTCAACTGATATTCAGATTTATTAGTGGGAGCCCAGTGCAAACTCCGTACATTTTTTGGCTCAGAATGTAAGCAGAAGGATTCTTGATTTACTTATAACTTAGAACATAAATGTACTCCACTCATGTAAGAGCAGGATTCATAAAAGTCTGGTAATATGAGGTGTCTGTTGAACTATGATTTAAGACCCATAGAAATTGTACCTATTATCTCCTTCTGAGAGTGCAGCATGTCTTCTCACTGAGAGGTGATTATCAGCTTGCACACCCAGCACTTGCACACTATAGCTGCTGTTGTGCAGGATTGACTCTGCCATACCCAGGTTTCTCTGTGAAAGGATACGGTTGATTCATTGCAAATATGAGCTGAAGTGCAGTGACGTGTCTAGCATGAATGATTTGGAGGGTAGGGCATATGGCAAACCAGGAAGTAAACTGATTCACTAGTAAGGACATGAAAAAATAATTTCTCCATCATTTGCAGTCCTTGATGTTAGTTACTGTCACATGAAAAACCAGTGTGGATCATGCCATAGGCAAACATTATGCTGACCACTTCAATTCTTAACTGTGGTTATCATTATTGTCAATATGGTTTGAAGGACTGCTTATCCTTCATTTTCTATTGAGAAGAACATACAAATTGCAATGTTTATAATTCATCCTGCACAAGGCAAAATATCTAGGAGATTAAAATAACCTGAATCTATTTTCTATATTAGAAGTAAAAAGAAGAAAATCTTCTGTTCAAACATCTTCAAGTACTCTGTTTTAATTCCCTGCATGGTTTTGGAGAAGCCAGCTGTTTGTTCTCTGCATCATTTTTTCTTTATGGAAAGGGAAGATAAGGATTTTTTTTCTTACACTCTGGTGTACTAAAATTTTAAAATATTGACTTAACATAGCATTACTGGAAGTAATTATACCACTCTGTTTAGGTATATATCAACTTACCATTTTGTTTTACAGAAAAAAACCCCAATCATATTCTTCAAAGTTTTTATATTAGCTTATTTCAACTGCTGTATTAGTTATTTTTAGCTGCAAAATTATGCATAAAACAAAACTTCCTTTTACTATATATTCTTGTAGTGTCTAGGTATTTGATTTAATTTTCTCTCTCTTTTAAAGGTGATAGTATTTATAGTCACAGACAAAAGAGACTGTAAGTGTATATACAGGTGCTCCTGAATAGGAAGCTAAAGCAATGTTATTGGTGTTCCCAGAAGAATTTGATGAAACATGAAGTTGGTTTTTTCCTGATGGCAAATGTTTGTACTATTGTATTTATTATATCAATCACGTACTTAATAATTTTCACAAACAATCTGCCTCATTCAGGAATCTTTTTCTATTTTTAATATTTTTCTTAACAATATTTCCTATGTTTATTTTACCCTCTTCTGAAACACTGGAAACTTGTTAGAGATAACCATTCTCTTCCTAAGTGGGAGTGTTGGAGACTGGACTTTTTCTCCTTTCTTCCTGAAGTGTAGTCCACATCTTCAGATCATATATAATTTCCACTTAAATTCTCTGATAATGTTGTTGGAAAAATCTTTGGTCTTGCCTTTCCAATTTACCTGGCATATTACAATGAATCTTTTAGTTTGTGAATGTGGCCTGTAGTCAGCAGTATGTAAATAAAAATTAAAAAAAAAAAAAAAAGCCAGCAACAAATAAAAAATTAAAAAAAAAAAAAAATCGGATTAATAACTCTTCAACAGCCTGTAGTCGGAAAATGACAGCACCCTGTCTCCCTGTCTTCCTTTGTGGCTGGAAAGATAACAGTGGCCTATATTTTTTTAGTTCTGTTTTTACTATTCACTGGACTACAGGGGATATATTTTCATTATGTTTCAGCTCAGCACAGATATATAACTTATTCAAAGTCATAACTTCACTGATAATGGAAAATGTAACATGACTAATCAACCACTGATTTAGGGTCACCACTTATTAAAATACTCTTTTCTATTGTCTTTTTCACTGCCATTCTCCAGCATACTTCATTATAAGCTGTTAAAAGTTATTTGACATCTATTTCTATATAAATATGAGATTGTAAAATACCCAGGAGTGTCAGGGTGCTATGAGGAATGGCTAGCCTGTGAGAGGGAACTGGGAGCCAAGAACAGCCATAGGTCCTGGAGGATCATGCCCTCCCCAAGAAAGCCTTGTCATGCAGCACTTAGTGAAAGATCAGGGCTGGCATACGGAGAGTGACCTGGGCCAGCCCAGAGCCCTGCAAATCCCTGACAAAGAGGTAGTGGTGGGGAGGACAGAGGTTTGTCCAGGATCCTGCCCAGAGGTTAGGATGAGGATGAGGGCTGGTGAGGTGGGTGGCCAGGGACAGACACACCTTCAACAGTGTCCAGCCTGGAGCCACAGGCAGGTAACCCTTCAACATAAGGTTGTGCTAAAAGACCTGGAAAAGAATTATTATGACATATTTTACCATAGCTCTGCTTGAAAGTTGTAATTGCAGTACTGAGAATTGAACAATCGTCTCCTCAGGTGTCTTATAGACTAGAAAAAAAACCATGGGAGCATGTATGTAAAGATTAAAAGAAAAAATAAATATGGCAGAACTCTATAGGACATATTTAAAGGTACATTGTCTTCCTCATGTTCCATATCTAGATGTATTATTCTAGATAAGAGAAGCAAACATTAATTTTTTCCATTTACATATTTTCTTTGTAAAAATCCTCTTCCCAGGGTTTTGAAATGCAATAGCAAATGGAAATTCCATAATCTTTAAAGCAATAATCTGTGATACCTTTGGATCCCTTCCAACTTGAGATATTCTATGATTCTGTGATTTAAAATGAATCAACAACTTTTGCCTAATCAAAAAACTGTACAAGAAAAGGTCAGAAGAAATAATATTTTTTCCCAATTATGGAAATATGATAATTGAAGTTTTAAAACCAAAACTGACTGCCACCTGAAACCTCACCTTCAGAAAGTACTTTGAAAATGAAGTGCTGGAAAATGAATAAAAGGAAAAAAAATAAAATTAAACCATGTCCTACTGAACTGTGGGAATAGTAGCAACTGAATAGTGAGATATGAGGAGGAGTATAGAAAACCTATGAGACTGAGGTTGCACAAAAAGTACCCCAAATATAATTTATGCAATATTTAATTGTGTTTTTTCCACATTTTTCAAAGTAAATTACATAGTAACCAAATGTTTTCATAAATGTGTTAAAAACAGTATCAAAATTAATGATAACTTTAGAAGAACACTTTTTATTAATGCAGCAATATGCCAATAATGTCAATAATGAGGAAAATATGGGATGATGAAGTGTATCTCTAAAATTATAGAATTTTTTGATGTTAACTGTGATACCAGAGGCTAGTACAAAATTACCCACTTCTGTATCTCTTCATATGCATGTTCCTGTTCCCTTAGGGTGGCCAGCAAATTGTCCAAGGAAAGCCTCCTGCTCTGGAAGGCTTGCTGTCCCTGCTTCAAAACATCAGCAGGAACAGGGCCACCAGTAGAATGACTGCTGACAACCTGGCCATCTGTATGGATCCAAACCTGCTGAGAGCAGACAAGGAGCATATGGTCCCCCAGGACATCCTGGTGCAGATGATGGGGAAAGTATGCTGTGTTTTCCACCCAAGCTTTGCTATTCAGAGGTACCCTGCTGCCTCCTCTCTTCAGCAAATACTCATAGTGGAGTTGCCCCACAGCTGTGCCGAAGCAAGGGTCAGGAGCTGTTCTCAGCCACCTAGGTGGAAACCAATAGTTTGATGATTGAAGGTGACACAGCAGGTGGAGTTCCTCATTGAGCACCACAGGGAACTCTTTGGTGAGGAGGTAGCTGGACTTGCTTGCACATTGACTGAGGAGTTGCCAGCACAGAGGGTGGAAGCAGAAAGAGAAGAGGTATGTCAGGGCCACAAACAACATGACAACAGAAGCTATCCCCTTCCTGAAGGTAGAACTGCTGCTGCAGGGTCAAGCAAGGTCATCCACTAGCCTGTAGCTCTGCTGAAGTGCAGAGTAAGTCTGATGCGGGTTGGCTATGTGGTGAGCCCACCAGAACTGGCTCAGCTGAGCTGATCGAACTCATCCAAGGGATCTGCCTTTCACAGCTCAGGCAGCAACTGGGCAGGTAGCTCCTTGCCACCTGTTAAATTCCACACTTCCATTGGACATACTTCCAGTTGCTCCAGAAAGTGAATACCTGAAGAGCTTGTACAGGGAGAGAAAGTAAAATGACCTAGCTTTGAATAAGGGCAGAATTAGTTCAAGTTTATCATGGCTTTTCCTGTCTAACAATACTATTGAATGGAAGGGTTTCCAGGCTTTTCACAAGAAAACAGAAAAAGAAAACCAACTTGTGACAAGGGAAGCAACAGGCCACCAGGCAGGAAGAGAGCAAAGTTGGAAACAGAGCTCTCAGGGATGGGCATCTGAGGAATTCCAAGCAGGCAAGAAGAATGAGGAACCCAGTTGTGTAGCAGACTCTGCTGGCCATCTTTCAAAGCTCCAAATGCTGCTGTATATGAAATATTTCCAAGATGCACAGAGAGCACCCCAGCACTGAAATATGTACCTGCCCTTAGGAGAATGTACATGTCAGGAGAGACACACTGCTCCAACCTTGGCAGTTTTCATTTTGCACTTGAAGCTCTGTTTGTGCAAGGCTGAGTAGTCTCCCCAGCAAGGTCAAATTACCCAGAATTTTGAGGTCTTTGACCTATTACCTACAGAAAGAGGCAAAGTATCACTTTTCTGGTTTTGTCCAAATCCCAAAGACACAACAAGGAGTTGTTCCAAGAAGCTGTAGACACTGAGATACTGGCATTTCTTATAAAGCTCCCATTCCACCTGAAATAATTGAGGGAAACAAACCCAACCAAACAATAAAAGAGAAACGTGTTTTGCCTTCAAACCTGGGTTTCTAGCAAAGGACAACGAGGCAAAGTCATGCTTGTTCCTGCCTTCAGGGTTTCATCAGTGCTTTCTGACTCTATCCTTGTAGGTGCTAATTTATTTTTGCTGATTGGATTACGTGGATGGACTCTGACACTGGGCTTCCAGGGACATGATGCAGCTCTAGCACCACCTTGTCAGGGGCTAGAAGAGAAGCACCATGCTTCTGCTCTGGCTGACAGATTTCACCCATGGAGCATGGAGCAGCTCCACACTGCCCTCAGACCTATCCCACCCCTTGCAGGAAGCCTTGCTGGCTCACTTATCATTTCCATGAGCAAAAGCCCACCAGCCAGCACATCTCTCCATGTGGGGAGCTGGCATGTGACCTTCAGATTCTATGGAGCATCTTACATTTGGAGATGGTGTATATCATCTAGGAATGACACAAGGGATATGCTGGACAGCATGTTTCTTACTGTAAAACCCTCCAGGTTTTATTTACAAATACTCAGCAGGTGGATGCTGAACTAACTTGTTCAATACAAGAAGGGAGCTGGCTCTCCTGTACATATTTCATATTTCCACCTACTCAGCAAAGGCATCAGAAACTATGACTTGTACTGATTTAATGACAGGACTAAAACTTAAAGTGACTCTATTAAGATTTCTGCTTTTAACACTCAGGTCATATTTTGTCAATCCATGGTACAAGAATGATGTAGGGCCTGGGTTGCAGCATATGTAACCAATGCACTATCTTTAATTTGGTTTGTTAAATAGCAATGAAACTTGAAATGATGGCTAGCTGACCAAATATATTCCCAAAGGTCATAACCAGGCTTGTGCAGGTTTTGGCTCTTGCTACCTCCTCTCTTCAGCTCCCAGTTAATCCAGAGGAAATTTGAGTATGTAAAAAATAAATGTCTATTACATGGGAACCATCTGTTGAATCTTCCACTGCAGGTAGTGAAAAGTAAGTCTGTGGTTCAGTTGCCCTCGTGTGGGTGTCACATACTGCATCAATTGCCTTCATATTTTGGACAAATGAAAGGGAATAACCAATACACTGTAACTGCATATGTGCTGATAGTGTTCTGACCATGATTATTACATTTAACTATGTAATTAGCTTAGGGTAACTTTACTTAGATATGTCTGATAGGTGCTTAATGGTAGCTAAATCTCACCCTCTAACATAAATCACATTAATTTTGGATCATACTATACAAGAGAAAAGACTTAAATGAGACCCTTAATGCCAAGCTAGTCAAAGTCAGGATTTGGTTGCCTTGCTTTAAGTAAAAAGCACTGTATCAGATGATGGAATAACTTCCAGCTATTTCTATAATAAAGGAGCTTTCTCTATATCATGTTTTCTCTGTAATTAAGAAAGAAGAAGTTATGTGTTTGCTTATAAAACTCTGCTAACAGGGCTCAAAGAGCTTCAGAAGCCAAATGAAAGACATTGTTTACACACAAGAAAATAAAAATCAGGCACTTGCTACAACTTTGGAAAATTCCTGTGACTCTGCACTTAACAGAATATCACCTGCATTAGACTGAAGTCAATCTCAAGCAAGGGAACAAGATTCTTAACTTTCTCACAGACATGGCAGATTTACCTGTACTACACAACATGTAACATGTCAAAGCATGAATGCTCCCTGGATCTGTAATGAGCTACTCAGAAGGCTGCTGTGGCTTAGTGCAGTGAGGAAAGTATTACATGTCTGAGTGATATGCAGCCCACCTAAGGTCTGACCTTACTTTCCTGAAGTCAGGGAGGTTTTTTGTCATTAGCTTAAATGAGAAGTACTGCAATGAACTGAGCATTGGGCTCTAGGTTAGACTCAGTTAAAATACCGCAATGGAGGCAAAGATTCCAAATGAGCAATTTTTTTTTTTTTAAACAAGCATTCTGTCCTCCCACAAAATACTCCATTTTATGTGAGAGTAGAAGATGAGCTTTTCATTAACAATGCCTCCATCATAAAAGTAAATAAGCAAAAAATACCTTCATGATCAAAGGCTTATCGTTTGATTGCTCAACAGTACATAACCTGAAAAAATACTTCTGCCTCCTTCTGCCTTTTAACTATTGGCGTCCATTATATTTACATCATGGCAAATGGGTATTCAAGTAGGATGAAGTGTGTCCTCTGAGCAAAGAAGTAGACCTTCTTCTGTTTTCCCCCAAAACGTAGATTTTTCTCAATTTATTAAGCTGTCAGAGAACTGCTAAAACCTTCTTTCAGGGCATAAGGCAATATTCAGTAATCAAATACATTTCCCTTTTTTTCTTTAAATTATTGACACACAGAATAGGGAAAACAAACAAACAAACAAACAAATAGCTTGTTATGGTTCTTCGGGGTAAGGATCTGACCTTTTTTTTATGGTTGCTTACTTAGCATATGACACTGAGAATTTTGATCTGCAGAGGGATTTTTAAGCACTGTAAAAAAATTATACAAAAGATATAACTTAAAAACCCTTGTACACATGAGATCTACAACAAAGAAGATTTAGCTGTGAAACAAAGCTTCTCCAAGAACTCAACTTTTTCTATTACCTATGGAAATATCATTAAAATGTAATTTTTCATTGCTATCAGAATATTGCATTGACCCAGATTCATCCACATCATAAAGCAAATAAGTTTTCTGGGGTTGGCTCTATTTTCTGGGTGGATGCACAATACTGTCTTCTTTTTTGTTCTTTTTTTTCCTAAGAGAAATGGAATATGAATCAAAAGGAAAAAAAAAAAAAAAGTAAACTTTGCAAATAAAGATTTATTGCTGCAATATTATGCTCAGCTTTGTTGCAAACCTTATGATCTTTATAGTTTTTGATTTGTTCACAGACAGATTCTCGAGCATTGGCACCCTGACATCTGTATTTAATATAAGCACTGTTTCCAGACATCATTTGGAGAAAGCACTAAAAATAAATAAAGGCAGAAGATGCACATTTATAAAAGCCACTGCTGAAAATGTACAAGTGGGATTTCATAATGGTCATTTCAACAAAGGAAGAAATGTGTTTCTTTGAATTCCATGGTGCATTTTCCCTTCCCTCCCCCTAAGATACAGCCTATTATGTGGGTTTCAGCTGAACCAAATTTTCTGGTGGTATGGAATTGAGAAATGCTGTCTTCAAAACTTTAATAAACACAGTTTGGAATCTGTGAAAACAAAACTGTTGATCATGGTTTGGCAAGAATGGCACATTTTGGAAAGGAAGATATCAGAATAACAGACAAATAGTTAAAACCTAATTTTTCTCAGAAAGTAGGATTATATTTCATGGGGTTTTTTTCACTACTTACTGCTAACTTTATTTACATTCTACACTAGATGATGGTCCTGAAGTACATAGTTTGCATATGATTGATTACAACTGAAGTCTGAAATGCTGTATGATATTTTTTAGTGCTTTCTTTTCTACTTTGCAGTCTGGTAATACCAGGCTGGCAAAGCCTTGCTGTGATTGGTCTGGGCTCACTGTTCCCTGTAAAAAGAAAGGCTTTCAAGAAAATTTGATTCAAATTTGTAATTCTTACTCTGAGAGTAACTTAATCTTTGATGATGTTTGGGTAAGTTTAATTATTTTTTTTACATTTTTTTTCCTATTTCTGAACAAAAGTTTGGATAAGAGTTTCTTTCTCCATTGGCAGAGAGAAGAGATGATGGGGGAAAAATAAGTGTTTTGTTAATCTGAAAGAATTTTGTATTTTTCTATCAGTAGCATGTGAGAAAAAGTGTTGTGCATGATAGATGTTTTTAATAAACAATAAGGTATCACATATGGAAAATGTTGCTGTGTACATTATAAAATACAAATTCTGAGAATAGTACCCTCTCTTATATCAGAAATAATTTGATTTTTTTTTATGCTGAAATCCCAAGGGGACAAATAATGCAATACACAAAACCAAGTAGAAAACATTTTATCACTTGCCTGAAGAGACTTCATGATACATTAAAAGGGAAAAGAGAAAATAAAATTTAACCAACTAGCTGTAAAAGCAATAAGAAAACAAGACAAAAAAAAAAAAAAAAATTGCCTCTTCAATCTTCATTATAGCTTCTTGAGAGTCTTATAAGGAAGCTGCTTCTTCGTACCTGGTTTCCTATCCTTGTGGTGAAGACCATCAAGAACTGATTGCTTTTAAATTCAGCTTACCTGCTACGGTTTTGTATTCTGGTTGAAAAGGCAGCTGGCTTCCCTTCCCTTCCAAACAAAAGTCAATTTCACATGTCACCATATGCTGACAAAGAATAGGTAAAAATTTGTAAATCTGAAAACAGTTTAACTCTTAAAGCTTATAGAACAGGCACTACAGGAGGTAACTGGAGTAGATCTTTTTTAGTCAGACCCCCTTTTGAATCATTAACTATTAGAGGCTCTGACTGCTGTAATTTTGGAAGTCATGTGTGATTTAAGCTGTTCTTAAATAGTAATATTAGGAACCTCTACGCACACATGGCTAAGTGAACCTTCCCTATATGAATAATGAGAGCACAGAAAATCAGATTTATCATTCGAAGACAAATGATTGATGTAATCACAACTTCGAAATGAATACTTGTATCAATGGAAAGGAGCTGAGTAATATCTGGTAGACAGTCATGATTATGAGGAGATCTGGGCAAATGGATGAAGTAACAACTAGGCTGAGTAGCAGCATTATGAATATAGCAGTGTCTGGTGTCAACAGCAGAAGAGTAAAATAGTAATCAGAAAATATACAAATTATTATCTACATTGCCAACACATAACTCTTTAATTGTCTTAGCTTAAAACTAGATGCAATCTGTATTACTTCTAATGGCTTAAACCTGTGTCAGGGGTTATTTTAAATGTTACTCCTTACTACTTTTCATGTGCTGCTGTTGCAGTTCAGATATCTCATGGCTATGAATGTGTTTATTTCAACATGTATGTGTCTGCACCACTGTGTAGGATGCTTTCCTAAACTGTGCATCACTTTGATTTTATTCTAAAACAATTGTTGTAGCATGACAATGTAATGAAACAGGGTTTGAAAATTATCAAGCTTCTGGGAAACTGAGCTCACCTAAAAGGAGTAAGAGGCTGTCTGTTTCCTTTTTCTAGTACAGAAAGATCCCTAACATTTTTGGAAGTGTCTCTGTGGTCTTCACACCAGCCCTGCCACCATGAAGTAACAATTTCAAATACCAGTTACCAAAATTGTCTCTAAGCAATTTAAAGGGAGAGAAAAGAGGGCATTTCAATCAGCAGCAGTACTGATGGCACTGCTTTAGTGAAAGCATCATCTCCTCTACCCAACCTAGGCACTGACTTGGCTAGCAGTGTATTTCAGATAGCTTTTGATCCCCACTTCTAATACTGTTCCAGCTCAGAGGCACTCAGGTAGGACCCCAGGACTCAGAACTATCATAGAAATGAATCATCAGAAACCAAATATTACAGCTTTGCAGCTAATTTGAAAAAAAAAAAAAAAAAAAAAACACAAAACCAAATAACTACAGTATTATAATGAGTTCATTATGATCTGAAAATAAGCCACAGTTTTTTGCCATATTATGACACACAGGTCAGATACTCATCTTTTCTCTTTCTTAGTACTGATACTGGCTTACTCTCCTTACTTCTCTAGTAATGCTATCCCAGTATGCCTTGACACATGTAGAAAGGGTAAAGGACTGTTTCTATAAATTCAGCAATCTGAAACAGTTGTATCCCTCAAATACCTTTTACAATATGTAGTTCGTATTTTTGTTCAGTTCTTTAATTGCAAGGTAGTTTTTAGGGTTTCTTTTCAGTGTTGTTAGAAAATTAGTGTGATTTAAATTTGGAAAACAGCTATAAAATTGTTATTTATTATGCATTGGACCTATTTGTAGACTCTGATAAAACTTGGGCAAAGAACAAACAAGACATTATGTAGAAACAGTGCTAAGAAATGCTAGGAGAGGTATCAGAAATAGAAAGTAGAAATGAATTTCAATCTTTTCCTGAGCATTTCTGGTTTATTGCCTTTCATGATAAGATGTGATGTTTCACATCTTCATCTGCTTGTCTGCACAGTAGCTTATTGTTAGGCAACTGTAAGGGAGGAGTAAGCTGTATGTCCTCTAAAGGTTTAGTTCCTTAACTGAACTTCTTTATGTAAGGCATTTGAGAGAAAGATTATATTTCTAAATGGTGAGTATCTCTCTTCTGGAATCTGGGGATTAAAGCAAGGAGTGATGAGGGAACTTAGTCCTTCCTTTACCTTAGCCAGCCTCGTTAAAAATACGAGGAACGTTTTCCTTCCCTGCTCTTCTTATTGGATAGTGTACACTGGCCTCCTAAACATTCCTGATGAGGGTACTGCTTAAACTGAAAAATCTGTCCCAACACACAGAAACAAATAATAGCTTGTTTGGGTTTTTTTCCCTGTTTTGTGTTTTGTGGTTTTTTTTGTGTTTTTTTTGGTTTTTTTTTTTTTTTTTTTTTTTTTTTTTTTTTTTTTTTTTTTTTTTTTTTTTTTTTTTTTTTT
>JANIJG010007694.1:150787-163442 GCA_024611175.1 Megaceryle torquata
TTCAAGGTGAGGCTTGACAAGGCTTTGAGCAACCTGCTCTAGTTGAGGATGTCCCTGCTCTCAGCAGTAGGATTGGACGAGATGACCTCTAGAGGTCCCATCCAATCCAGACATTTCTATGATTCTATGATTTTATTAAACTAATATCCCATTCTAGAAGTGTCTTTCTCTCCATAAACATTTTGATATCAGTCTGTCCTCTTGATAGAGAAGTCTTCCAGAAATACATGGCAGTGTTTCTTTGAAGCTTGAGAATATTCTCTTTTGACTCAGCTTAATAGACTATATAATCTTTCAAATACTGTAAGCCAAGACCAACATCTAAAAAAAAATGAATTTTTCAATGGTGAGCTTAATAATACCCAAGTAAGTATGTCATCTACTGAATGTATTGACAGCTCCAGAATTCCAGATAAAATCAGTGGTAGTTGTATTTTTTTCCCATAAATTTACCAAAAGAATTTACATTGAGAGTGGGAATAAGGACAGTATGAATCTAATTCTTACTCCTTTGTTTTGTTTTGTTTTTTGTTTTGTGTTTAGTTGGGGTTTTTTTGTTTGTTTGTTTGGTTGGTTTTTTTTCCCTAGAATGATTTTTAAACTTATAGATGGAATAAATAAGAAAAAAATGTAGAGCTTTTATTTTTTTCGTTTATGCTTGTTTTTTCACTTGTTTGGTTGATTGGTTTTGGTGGGTCAGATTTTTTGTTTGGCATACTACTTCCTGATAAATTATGAGATATATTGTCCTTAGTAGTATGTTTTCCTTGGCTAGGAAAATGTCTGTCATCTATGGCTGCTGTAAAATTACAGTAAAAATACTTGGCTAGAAATGCCCATAAAATAAGCGAAGAAAGCTTAACTCAGTACCTTAGGGTATCTTCGCAATGCACTATATGAAATCAAAGATGAAGACAACATGGTAATTGTTAAATTATTTGTGCAGGATAAATCAGCTACTAAGAATCAGCTTTTGAGTGTTATTTGGTTTCAACTGTTAATACACTAAAATCTGACTGAAATTGTATATAGACAAACACAGCAGGAATGAGTTTTTAGGGGACCAGGAAACCCTCTCAATACACTGATCCTTAAAAGGTTTCTCAGGACTGTTCAACACTTAAGGGAGATTAATAGACACAAAATTTGAATCTCATTCTGACTCCTGTGTCTGTGACACAGACTCACTTTTACTTTCCGCTTTCTTTGGTAATGGGCCTTGTTTACAGTTTACAGCAAACTGGTGGCCTGAATTGAAAAACCTAGTATTTCCATCTTAATTTGGTCAATGCATTTGTTTGTTTTAAAATATACCAAGTCATACTTTTTTTCTTCCTCTCTCTGGCTTATTCTATATACACAGTAAAGAAAGTTTATTGCTGCTGGCAAATGCATCACATATTATAGAGTTCATAGGGAAAGTTCTGCCAAAGATGAAACTGGAATTAACTTCAGATCAGCTTATACCTTATGCAATGGCATCATATTCAGAAATCAGGTAGCAGTTTCAGTTCAAGAAACGAAACAGGATTACAAATTTTCCCATGATGTTGTTTATTAAAAGTGTAAAATTGTATTTTTTTACATGCATTATAACATATGGTTGGAAGTGTCACATATGGTTGGAAGTGTCAGCCAAAAGTCAAATGGCCGTAGTTCTCTTTCCTCAGACTTCAGTTGTCCTGATATATTAATCATTTTCTAGACTCCCATTGTGCTGTTGGAATATTTCTATTTGTACTTTCATATGCATATATACATATATACGTGCAAAATATAATTTAATAAACCATTAACATACAGATTCAGAAACTGGCTTTGAAGTAATGAACAAAACTGCAGATATGTATTTTTCATATCTGCATCAGGACTTTTCAGTATTTATTTTATTCTAACTTATTCAATAACCTAAAACTTACAAATATTTAAAACTTTGAACAGATGAAGTCTTAAAACAAGATATAGAATGACTAAAAATATTACTTATATATTGCTACTGTCCTGAATATAATTACAGACTCAGACCCTGCAGATATTTTATTCAATATGTTATCGAGTCTGACGTGATATGTAACAAATGTGAAATATACTGCTTAAGGAAAGGGAGATGATCAGTCAACATTTAGTACTTAAAGCTGATATTTTCAGATCTTTTTAGGGATGTCTGTTGCCTCTTACTGGAATATTTGGAAATTGTGTGTATATATATATATATGTATATCCCTGTCATCTTTGAAAAATTTGTCCACAACTCCCTTGCAATTAGTCAGTCTGTACTTCCTATATTGATAAAAGGAAGATTTGCGATGGTATTTTCAGAACTCCTCATCAATTTGGATCAACATTTTGGCTACATGCAAACTGAGACCAAAAAGATCTTTAAATGACCTATTAAGTTTGGCTGTTAAAATTGCTGTGAAAGCTTTCTTTCAAACTTGGTAGGTTGTTTATGAACATGACAAGCAATGGAGTCTTTTATTCATAACTTCTGTTTTCTCAGGAAAGATTGGCAGATGATTAATAGGGAAAATAGACTGCATGCTCATTGAAAGAAGACATGACAAAGGCTTATGAAAAGTGAAAACAGAACCAAATATAGAATATATTTTCCCATCTTCTCTATGAAAAAAATTGCCATCTTTTACTTATTTATGACAGCATGTTTAGAAAAGTGTTAACTTCATTTTCAAGTTGTCCCATTCTGTCTTGTGCACAAAGAACACATAAGGCAAAATCTAATTTAGTTTGGTCCTGGTTTTTGAACTATATATGTAGGAATGTCATGGTATTTTCTTCATAGAGCATTCATGATTACTAGACTAAGGCCAGGAACTATAGGTAAGAAAATATTTATCCATCTTTTTTGTTGACTTCTAATAGATTCTTTACTTTAACTTTGTCTTAGGTTCATGTTTTACATAATTTGATAGTATCTGTTTAAATATCAAAGGTTTTATACAAAACTTTAAAACTCTATCTAAGCTGGTTTAGCGTTGGATGACCCTGGACTCAGATTTTTAATGAAAAATATTCACTATTAAATTTGCTACAACCTCAATTTTATATCATTGTCTTTTTTTTTGGATAAGCCCAAGGCAGGCCAAGTGAAATATAAATTCAGTGTTACATGTTAAAGGATTTAGATACATAAGTTTATTTTTAAAATTTCCTTTCTATTCTTTTACATAATCTGATTGTAACCCATAAGGGTTTCTAACCCATAAGAGAGGAAGGGCCCATTCCTGGTGTAATGTGGGCTGAAACTGGTGATTTGGCTCTCTCCAGCTCTCTTCCCCTCATTGGAGAAGTACATTTCTTCAGTGTGAAAATATGATGTGGTTATTGCTTTTTCAGCTAAATCTGGATATCAGCTCAGTCTTATCCTGTCACATATCATGTCTACAGTGCAGTTTCTTTAAAATTTTCTTTCTACCCAGTTTATTCAGTCCCTATGAATTTGCCAGCAACTGTCTTTTCATCAGTATAATCCCCATCTGTCACGACGTTACCATGGTATGAATCTCATGACCATGACTCCCTAGCTTCAGTCACTTGCAATAAGTGACAAGTCAGACCTCTTACTTGTCAGGTAGGAACAATTGTCATATTTCAGTTGTACAGCACAGACCAACTGAAAAGTAATCTATTTTAAGTAATAGGTGATGAGCTGGTTTTAGATTATTAATGCTTTTGTAAACAGGTCAAAGTCTTTCTTGAAAATCTTCCATCTATAGGCAGAAGTGGAGAGAAAAAAGAAAGAAAAAAAAAATGGGGAAGAAGAGACAGTCGTTATCATCAGCCTCATCAGCACACACAGGAGTTACTATAACATTGTTCACAGACAGAATTATTTTCTGTTGCTGACAGAGTTATGTAATCCTTGCGGATATAGAATCAAAAGAGGTTCTCATTGAGGAACGTACACTTGTAAATGCAATCTGTTCAGGATGAGATTCAGTTGTCAGATTCAGCAGTCAGGGAGTGTAGTGGGGTGAGTGGACACTGCGTAATGGCTTTAAACTGAAGGAAAGTAGATTTAAATAAGGTATTAGGAAAAAGTTCTTCACTGTGAGGATGGTGAGGCACTGGAGTGGGTTACCCAGAGAAGTTGTTGATGGTCTCTTCCCAGAAGTGTTCAAAGCCAGGTTGGATGGGACTGTGAGGAACCTGATGTAGTGGAAGGTGTCCCTGACCATGACAGGGGTTTGTAACTAGATATGACTCTTGGTGATCCTGCTCTGGCAGGGGTGTTGGACTATATGATATTTAGAGGTCCCTTCCAGTCCCTAACATTCTGTGATATTTAAAGTCCCTTCCAATTGAAACCATTCTGTTGTTCTATGACTTTATGATCAGACATGAGACCTCAGACAGGTAGCTGCTCACCTTTGAGCTCCCCAGAGAGGAATGGCAGACCTGATCCATGCAACCAGTACACCCAGAGACCTGCTCAGCTGTTACAGCAGAGCCATTCAAAAGGCCCTGTGATATCCTGTTGCTGCCCTAGGTCTTGCAGAACTTGTCTTTATTCTTGCCAGCCTTGGTTGGCTGCCTTTGGTCTCACAGGAAATAGAATTGAACCACTATTTTTTAACACCTAACTTATTCTCCTAAATAAGCAGGATCCTACTCTTCATTTTTTTTTTAGCACAATCAGCTAATTAGTTGGATGACATCATTCAACTGAAATATTTCAGAAAGACACTACTACATCTCAGGAGATTTCCTTTTGGCAGAAGATAATTTTATCAATTTATTAGTTAGACATAGAATTATGCCTTTTAGAATTAGTCTGAGCTCCCAAAATCTTCAGAAGCAGTCTATTAGGTTTTTTTCTGACTAACCTGGATTTTTTAAATGATGTAACCTTTTGTCTGTTTTTAATTCACTTTGATCTATACATGCATGTTTACAAACCATTCAGATTACTATAAGAAAGTAATTTACCTGGAATTTATAGGCAGGTTTTATGTGTGCAGAATTTTTTAATATGTTTCCTTAATGAAAGAGCAAACTCACGTGAAATGCCCAATGATAAGGAATTCTTCTGCAAGGTATTCAGACTTGATAGTTCCAAGAGGTTGATTTTATCATGGGCACCCCAGAATGATACTACTTTAATCTTGTTTCTAGGTAAAGCACTTGGGTTTTCTGTGGTCTTCCACTGTACCTATGCAAAATTTCCATTGGTACAAAATTAATATGGAGTGGGTTGGGTTTTTTTCTAATATTTACAAATTATTTTTTCTTGTTCTGCAAACCTAGTATAAAGGGCAACAACAGAGAAAGGCCAGACTGTTATTTCATTGAGAAACCTGGAGAAGGTACTAAGAAGGAAGAGATTTTTTCTGTCAACTTGCGTGGAAAGTACCCATGTGTTGTAGGTAAAGATCATTCCTGTTCTCACAATGAAAAGGAAACCACAAGGTGACACTAGCACGGCACTGAGACTAAGTTAATGTACTTGACTGCTCCAGAGGTTTTGCCTATTTTCTGTTTTGCAGCATCTTTTTAACTAAAAGCACAAGCAAAATGTCAGATAAAAGTGCATGCAGCAAAGAACAACCCCCAAATTCTGGCCCACAATGTATCACTTGATTACTTCAGACTTGAGGTGTCCTGTTTTCATTCCAATGCTTTTTCCATATAAAATAAATTTAGAAAAGAGGTTATTGCCTCATTACTAATGAAACCTTCTTGACCTTCACTGAAAAACAATGTCTGACTTTAGGATAATAATCATGCTACGTGTAACTAGAACAACTGAGGCAAAATAATAAAGATGTATAAACCTTATAAATCAGAAAATATCTAAGAGCTACTTTCTTCATTTTACATAGAGCCATAGGCAGCCTCTCCACTGAGGGCAGTAATTGCTGAATGGGATGTCATGTCTGTCACCACGTCTGCCCCTGCAGGCGCTGCAGGTTGACTACTCTGCACCTGGCTCTCTTGCCTGCCTGGATTCAGAGCTTCCACCTATGTCCCACCTTGTTCCTCTTCAACAGCTCCCCAGAGGAACAGCAGCCTCCCCCAGTATCAGCAGGGGGAAGCCTAGACCAAAAAATACAATATTGAAAACAATTATAGACTTACATAAAGATTAAGTGGGTGAAAAAAAGTGTCATATTAAATGATGGTTAAATCTTTTTTTTTCCCATTAAGACCTCTATCTTTTCTCTGAAACACACACAATTGCATGTAGGATATTCTGTAACACAAAAGATCTCTAGTAAATGCAAAGTTTGTGTGACCTTATTGAATTTTAACACAAGTCATGTCTGTAACAAGGTAGCTGGCTTTTGCCCTGTGACCAATTACACTTTTTTGTTATGTCCAGTCTGGTTTATGTTGTCAATAAATGAGATCATAGTTTCAAATAATTTTGTTTGTGAAATTCTAGCGGTTCTCTCTTGCAACACACTTTGTTTTTTGTTGTTTCATATTACTAAAAAAAAAAAATCTTGGCAAAAGCTTTAAAACATCTCATTTGACTTGAGACATTTGCAAGTCATTTTCCTTCTCTATTGAAAAAGGACAGTTATGATTGTTGCTTTCCAGAATGGTAAACTCTCAATTTGCATTTTTTCATAAGGTCCATTTTATTTTTACAATGTCATTTTTATTGTGATAAAGCAGACTTTGATTGTAGAAAAATGCAAGACTCAACAAAAACCACCACCTCTTCTCACTTCTACCAGCTGTAAAGTTACTTCATAGTACATGAGGGAAAACAGAGATGGAAGAATTTAATATGTGAAATTATGGACTGTTTCTACACTTCACCTTTCTTAAAACAGGAAGAACTCCAAAGCAAATACATGGAGTTTCTGTTTTATTGCTCCCTGGTTGGTTTTGTCTCTAAATTCTTAATAATTAATCCTACATCAACGCTTTTGTATAGGTAATTCATTAGAAATACTCCTGCAACTGAAATCTTACACTGGAAACATAAATTGCTCCTTTAAATAAACATGTATTTCAAGAAAACTTTACTGATAAAAAAAAAAAAAAAAGAAAAAAAAAAGATTAGCAATTAAATATAATTAAATATCCAGTTCAGCAAAATATCTTATTAAGCACTCACTTAAATCCATAGACTCTAGTGGGATTTAGGTATAGGTTTTGAGATTAAAAAATAGTGGGCCTAAACAAATAATGGCATAATTGCTACAAAATGTTAAACCAATAACATACTTTTAAGAACTCTAAAACAGAAAACAAAGGAAAACCAAACCAAACCAAAACAAATACTTGCCAATTTTTTCTGCCTTGATCAAGAAACAAATAAAACCCCCTAAATTGCCAAGGTTACATGGGTAGACTGTGTTTTGGGTTTCTTTTTCACTTTCACTACAGTAGATTATAAGAATATGATAAAAGAGCGGGAAAACAAAACAAAACAAAGCAAAACAAACAACAACAACAAAGTAGAAAAACATCTGGATTCCACTCCAGGTTGTTTTAACTTCAAGATCTGTTTACAGTCTGGAGCTGCAGTACAAATTCAGATACATGTAAAGGCAAAATTTCAAATCAGATCAGGATCAATGTTTTTCTTGTAATTTTTTCACTACTTTGTAAAATATGCTAGATTTTGATGGAATTGATCTGTTTGTGGAACAGATGGTCAAAAAATAAACTTTAGCCAGATCTTTTGGTGAACAAGTCTTTTCAGGGAGAGATAAGGCCTAGCTATAATATGACATATTGTTTTATTCCAAGGGAAAACCACAGACATTGCTTGTTTTATGAGTAACATTTTCAATCACACACTGGCTCTGAGACTTCACAGGAAAATACAGATGGTAACAGCACTAAAATATTACTGTGCCTGGAAGATCACAGCATTATTACTGGATTAACTTGCCAGGGTTGAAGACAGTAAAATGACACCATAAGCCTGTACCTAGCCAGATTTGCCCTATTTTTCAAACTTGTTTTAGGGGTGGAAATTATTCACACTGTTGATGACAGCAGCCCTATTGTATATTAGCCATTTTATTCACTTATATTGCTGAGACGTGAACTGAGAGAGCTGCAAATGCACACCCACGTTTGAAGACTTGGCTAGTAGGTAGGAGATCAATACATGAGGACAACTGTAAATCTAAGGATAAACTTACAGATTTCCTGTCTGTGAATAAATGTTAATTATTCAAGCAGAGTTCATAGAAACTTTAGCAGCCTGTATCACAGGGTGACAGGGCACCAAGCTGATACTGCTTTCATTTCAGATATTTGATGTCTCTCATTATATAATCCATACCTGCTGCAACAGCAAATTTGTCCATATGTTGTACTTTATAACCTGTTTTATTTTTATTGCCCCCTGGGACTATTAAGCAAACACAGAAAACAGGGAAAACTTTCTGGCTGGTACATGGAAAGTCTACAGACACTTCAGAGGCTCCTCCACAGCCCATCTCATTTTACCAACAGCTATGGATGGAAAACAGCAAGCCCTCTATAAACAAAACTGTAAGTAATGACGTCCATATGCTTGAATAGCTTGAGTAATATTAGCTCATTAGTGGAGATGCTTAAATAGTGTGGTATGTACAATATTTATATTCAAATTATTTTTTACAAGAAAGCTATGCCATGTTTCACATAACACAATTGTATTCTATACCATGAATAGAACAAAGAGTGGTATAAACTGTGATGTACATTCAAGCTTTCACTTGATTAGTTAAGGGAAATATTTGTTCCTGGCCCACTGTCAGCTCTGTGATTGCGTATCAATGATGATAAGAAACTTTCACTGAAGTAAAGCTTTTGCCTGCTCAAAGATGACTTCATTCTGAGATACAGTAAGTGCTTGTAGCTCCTGTTATAAACAACATGAGTTTTCTGTTTCCAGACAACATTAATGCTAATTCTAGCCACCACAGAAATTGAAATTTATAAGGAGTTAACATAGAAAGATTAGAATTCTTAGGCACAGTGATTGCTTAGTTTGTTCAGGTGATCAAAGGACCAAGAAAGGCAACATTTCTAGAGACCGAATGACTAATATTTAATCTTGAAAATGTCAGATCTTGGGTTACTCCAGAGTCGTTGTGATGGAGTTCAATATGAATCTGCAATCTGAGTCTATTTTTGCAGGTTTGGTTCTGGATTATGGATCCATCTGAGAGGGATCTTTCACTTGGTTTAGTTTTAGTTCTTGACTTAACTGGAATCAGATGAGGTATGCTGTGGAAATATGCAGATGATGCAGTCTCAGATGATGTTTTAAGTTTCCTATGGTGCAGGATGGACACCCTAGGAGAAACATATTCAGGGACGTTAAATGTAAACATTCAGTGATATAGAACATAAATTCAAGGAATTGTTTAAAAACAAAGACTTTTGCCTTTAAAATTGTTTCTATCTAACCTTGAAATGTATTTGTGAGCATCTTGCTTTTTATACCCTCACCAGTGCTATGCGCCTGTCACAGGCATTTCAACTATCTGAATTATCACTCAAAACCAAGGACACTATCAAAGGCCTTCATGCATTCACCAACCTCTAACATAGATGCACTATGAATGTAATTTCAGTATCAAATATTAAATACCTGGTTTAAAACCAGAATGACAGATTTACATAATATATAAATAGCCAGACGACTATCAAATTTATAATGAGGATTACTATTTTTTTTTAAATTCCACTCCCCAATTTCCTTCCCCTTCTCTTTTAATTATGTTATCCGATCATCAGCTAAGAATTCTTTGTTCTCTAATGCCTTCTGATAATGAGAAAAGTTTAGATGAAGACTATGGATGGCAGAACATTACCACTTAAGCTGCCCCCCTCTCATATCTGTGTTCTTTATTTTCTTGTATGTGAGCTAGTTCTCATTTATCTCAATGTAATTATTCATTAAATACATCTTTAACAGGATATTTGATTCTGAAAAAAATCACTAGTACTATTCACTATGTTCAAAAGAACATTTTGGGCTCTGTTTTCCAAAATAATATCAAGAAAAGATATAATCAGTTAATATTAAAAAGAAAACAAATAAACAAAAACCCTGCATATTACAAAACAGGCTCTGTCACACACCCATCTCTCTGACTTTCCTAAGAGACTTTTATCCCAAGTTATGGCTCTAATTATAATTTCTTATATTTTCCACTTTTAAAAATAACTTTTCCCATGCTTAGTATTTGATGAAATTAATGTATGCTTTTCTAATCAGAGTAAGATAGGAATAGAGAAATAATTGCATGACAGAATGAAATAGTCCAGAACTAACACAGCGTTACTTTATGTAGTAAAGTAAAAAAATCAGTAGTAGACTGATGAAAACTTTATAACAAAATATGATATATCACAATGTGACAATTAGAGATAGCTTCATAGGCAGTTAGAAAGATAGAATGGAGGTGACTGTACACTGAGGAAATAGCACTAAAATTGGTCTCTAATTTATTTAGGGAGAAAGTGGAGAAGGTTTCTCAAATTAAGATATGGAAGGAGTAGGCCCACAGAGGCTCTTATTTGATTATTATTTGTAAAACTTTTCATATGTTTTTCTAACAGACAATCAGTAAAGTCAGCATGAAACCAGGAAGCATTACAAATAACTTTAAAAAAACACTAGCCAGTTAACTCGGTGATATGAGCTCCTAAATGACAGTTCTCTCATTGCCTTCGTATAAGATGTGTAGTATATTATCTGCTACATAAACCACCACCACAATATTTCTCATGCAAGTTTCTATATGCAGAGAAAGCATAATACAACCAATTATTACAAATGATGGTATCATCTTTACCTTCTGTTCATTATCCCAGGGGGATTTTCACCAGCCAGGCTGGTGACACTGAATAGTAGTAAGTCAATTGTACTTTTTAAAGAGAAAGTATCTAACTTAATGGTGAACTCTAATCTGACTAGAATCCTTGCAAGGGAGCAAAGAATCCCAAAGGACAAAAAGGTAATCTAACAGAAACTTTGCTGTTATACTGCATATGAATATGTAGTATTAGAATTGGAGTTTCTATCATTTAACAATTATTGAATAGAATTATCCATCGCAAATTCAGTTTCCTCTGTAGAAACTGGAATAATCACAAATAAAATGGTGTATTCTGTTCGTTAACTAGAGCTTCTGTTTCATAGAATGGTAGACTGCCCCGAGTTGGAAGGGACCTCCAAAGTCATCTCGTCCAACCCCCTTGCAGTAAGCAGAGACATCCTCAACTAGATCAGGTTGCTCAGAACCTCATCAAGCCTGACCTTGAATATCTCCAGGGATGGGGCCTCCACCACCTCCCTGGGTAGTCTGTTCCAGTGTCCCACCACCCTCATAGGAATGAACTTCTTCCTAGTGTCCAATCTAAATCTACCTTTCCCTAGTTTAAAACCATTGCCCTTCATCCTATTGCTACATGTCCTTGAAAACTGTCCCTCTCCAGCTTACTTGTAGGCTCCCTTCAGGTACTGGAAGTCTGTCATAAGGTCTCTGCAGAGCCTTCTCTTCTCTAAGATGAAAGACCCCAACTGCCTCAGCCTGTCCTAAAAGAGAGGTGCTTCAGCCCTCTAATCATTTTTGTGGCCCTCCTCTGCACCTGCTCCATCAGGTTCATATCTTATGCTAGGGTATCCAGAGCTGGACATAGTACTCCAGGTGAGGTCTCACCAGTGTGGCAGAATCACCTCTCTCAATCTGCTGGCTACATTTCTTTTGACACAGCACAGATGTGACTGGCCTTCTGGTCTGCAAGCACACATTGTTGGCTCATGTCCAGCTTGTTGTCTACTAGTACCCACAAGTCCTTTTTCACAGGGCTGCTCTCTATCACCTCATCCCCAGACTGTATTGATGAGGATTTTTTCAACCAAGGTGCAGGACCCTGCACTTTGTCTTGTTGAGCTTCATAAGATACACCTGGGACCACTTCTCCATCTGTCCAGGTCCCTCTGGATGACATCCTGTCCCTCTGGTATATCAACCATACCATTCAGCTTGGTGTCATCTGCAAACTTGCTGATGGTGGACTGAACCCTCCTTTCTATATCATTAATGAAGATATTAAACAGACCCCTGAAGGACACCACTTGTCACCAAGCTACATCTAGATATCAAGCCACTGACTCTATGGATGCAACCATCCAGCCAATTCCTTATTCACTGAACAGTCCACCCATCAAATCCATATCTCTTCAACTTAGAGAGAAGGATGTTGGGGAGACCATGTCAAATGCCTTGCAGAAGTCCAGATAGATGACATCCATAGCTCTTCCCTTGTCCACTGATGTAGTCACTCCATTGTAGAAAGCCACTAAGTTGGTCAGGCAGCACTTGCCTTAGTGAAGACATGCTGGGTGTCTCAGATCACCTTCATGTCTTCCATATGCCTTATAAGAAAAGAACGCCTAGGAGGATTTGTTCCATGATCTTTCTAGGCACAGAGGAGAGTCTGACAGGTTGGTAGTTAAAGTATCAGAGGAGGAGCCATGTATATCAGAGAGGATGTTCAGGCTTTCTGGATGAGACAAAAGAACAGAATAATGGGTGTTTGAATTAATCAAGAAATTCAAATTTCATTTTTCAACATAGGGAAAGCACTACAAATTTTAGATATCATGGTGCATTTGTATCAATATATATTACTATATATACATATATATACTTACATATCAATATAT
>JANIJG010007695.1:0-20708 GCA_024611175.1 Megaceryle torquata
CATGAGGGTGGTGAGACAGTGGAACAGGTTGCCCAGAGAGGTGGTGGAGGCCCCATCCTTGGAAGTTTTTAAGACCATGCTGGATGGGGCTCTGAGCAACTTGATCTAGTGGGAGGTGTCCCTGCCATTGGCAGGAGTGTTGGAATGAGATGATCTTTAAGGTCCTTTCCAACCCTGACAAATGTGTGTTTAAAAAAAAAAAAAAAAAAAGAGTTCTGTTCTTGGGAAGAGATCAGAGGTCATTATTGCACTTAGTTTATCAGAAATATTAGTGGGAATGCTTATGTATGTTACTGTATGCATGTGGTAAATAGCAGTCTCTTACCAAAGCTTAGTAATACATGAGTGATTATCAACCTCTGAGGTTCTTTTTCCATAAACTAAGTTGCTTTTATCAAAAGTGTTCAAAGACTTTCCTTTGAAATAAGCAGTAGCTTTCTGTACTTCACTGTTTGATAGCACCTTGGTCCAGCGGTAATCTGGGGACCTGTGTTTTCCCATTCTGCTGTTGCACAGATGAGATGAGAACCAGTTCAGGGACATGACCCACCCAGAACTTTGGATACATTCTGATGGTTTTCAAGAGGATTGTCTGACACAAGTGGCACTGTTGATGCCAAGCATGTTCTCATTCCTGAACAAACCCCAAAACCAACACCAAAACATGCCAAACTGTACTTCCCTCTCATCTTTTCCAGTATTTTGAGGATATAAGTAAAATGACGATGCCAATCACTTGTGAATCATTCTGGTATACCAGGGATTACTTTTAGTGGCATTCTTTGCCACTGACTGACGTTATGATGATTATAACTGGTTATTAGTCACCAAGTCACCTCACCTCTATGTGCCAGTACTGATGAATATCTTGCCTCCCTTTCTAAAGTTTTAAGCATTCATTATTTTGAATTAAATCAACACAGTGAAGATGTATCTGTATCGTGTTGTCTCTTGTGGCATGCCTGTGCTTTTGTACCACTAAATCCAACCACTGAACACACATGAGAACCAATTATGCACAGATGTGGATACTCTTTTTAGTCTTTGCTGAAACAGATGTGAAAGTTAATTCACTTAAGCACTTCATGGTCTTCTAGGGAAAAAGAATGTTGTGTGAATATACCTATTTGGTCTTTTTTTCCTGAATCAAGCTAAAATGGCTATTTCAGTGCGCAGGAACAATGGTAAATGCTGGCAGATCCTTGACTGCAATAACCACCACTAAGTACAAAACCAGACACTGATGCTGTAGCTCATCTTGCTTTCAGAGTAAAAATGCAGTGAGAAGCAAAACTCTGTGTGTTTAAGGACTTGGAGGATTCCTGACTGCATTCATGGCTGTAAACTAAGAATGTTTTCTTGAATGGCACTGGAACATCCCTCTGCTCCTCGCTAACACTTTATTAACCCTGGTGAAGATAGCCAGCCTTTTCAGAAAGCTCTGGAGAAAACCCCATGCTTTCTTTCATATCCCTTTACCTGGGGTCTCCAGCAGGTGCCAGTGTGGGTCTCTGTTAGCCTGTAGGTAATTACAGGAGACAGGCAGTCTCCTGGTTGTTCTCTGAGAAATTTCCTGTAACAGCTGAATTTACGAAACAGAAAACTTGTGTTCTGAGTTTCTAATTCTTAATTTAATCCTGTTAGCTTGATGGTTCTCCTCAAGGCTTGTGTTCAGCATTCTCTTCATCTCGCATAACTGCAGACCAAAAAATATGTTGAATGACTGCACCGATATAAAGTATTTTGAACACCTGAGTGTGAATGTAAAATACTGTTACTTTCAGCTGTGAGTAATGCAAAGAAAAGAAGTAGTAAAGTTCTTTTAAAGCAGTGCACACATGGGTCTGGGGTGACTTGGAGCAAGAGACGAGTTGCTTTTGTCTTGGTGCAGGTCAGAAGATAGAGCTTACACTATATTTTTACAGTCTGCCAATCTTTGCAGAATGAATAATCATACAGTAACACTTTATAATAGTAAAGTTTCCACGTCTGCTCCAGTTCAGCTAAGCTTTAGTTTGGGCAGATAATTGATTTCGTTCTTTGACTGTGCCTGTTACTAAACTGAAAAACAGCAGAAAAAAGCCTAAATGGGGCCCATAGGCTAAATCTAAACAAATATTCTGCCTCTTCTTGACAAGAAATTGGAAACAGTGAGGTTAGGAAAAATCAGTGCTGATTTGGAATATGCAAGCTTAAGAATGTATGTTTTTATTTTTGCTTTTAGGGTGCATACCCCTGCATCTCTTAAGAAAACTTGTCTTACTAGCAAGTAGATAATAAGAGAAGGATGGCTACTTTGGAAAATGTGGTCAGAATAAATAATGTACAACTCTGTTTATATTATGTTTTTAAGACCATTTCTGTATCAAAGTATTGCAAGCAGACAATCTGAGGACATGTTTAATTTTGGAAGTACTTTATAGTGTAAATTCTAGAGCAGTTACTTAAATCTTTAAGAATCTTGGTAAGTTTAAAGATATCCACTAGAGTAGCACTAATTAAGGTGCATAGCTTCTGACATCCTCTGAAAATGTGAAATAATTAGCCACGTGCAGCAGATTAGAATTATTTATTCTGTTGGAGTAGATCGATAGATACGGATAGATAAACACCATTTAATCTTCAGAACGGCATGGTTCAGAAACTAGAATCTGTAGATTGTTTTCAGTTGGTAATTAGGTGGAACACTTATTCAGACTTCATTGTGTTCAGATTTTTTTGTTTTTAAGAGGGTTTGTTTTTGTGATTTTTGAACTGTTAGGATGTTGTTCACTATGTGGTTTTAATATAGGTAGGGCACTGGGTTTCTAACTGAATATGGTTTTAATCCATAGGTCAGATGTATCAACAATACCAACAGCCTGGTTATCCTGCTCAGCAGCCACAGGCTCAGCCTCAGCAACAGTATGGTATGCAGTACCCAGGTAAGCAGCTCTTGCAAACAGTGACTTAGCTGTAGAACCTCTCCTTCTTGTGCCCATCCCTGTGAGTTTTGGTTGCCTGCGGGGCAGGTCAGGTTGCTGAGCAGCCTGAGTGCCTATGGTTCTGATGGGAACTGGCACAATTCAAAAATTACCAGCAAGAGAATGCTGTAACTGCCTGTATTTTTAATACATAGTTGGAGTTCTGCTATATCAATCCTACTTGGTTGGGGTGAAAAGCAGATTTCAATATTAATCAGTAAAATGCATTGTTAGAAAGGTGGCAAAATTAATGACCAGAAGTATGAGTCATCCTCAGGATTAACTTCTGCAGTGTAGGGATTCTAGCAAGTAGGTGACTAAAATCCCAATTCATTTTCCTTAAATACTGGAAGCATATAAACATGGCTGTTAATTCTTACACTGATTATAGTTGTAAATTAATAAATCCTTAGCTATTATGAATACTGTAATTTCAGAGAAACTTTCCAGTGATAGGGTTTTTTTTTTTAGTTGTTGATTTTGCTGATAACCTCAAGAAAAGATGCCAGTAGACTTTCAACAGGAGAACGCTTTTTAGTGCACTAGTGGTTTATGTGCAGTCCAATATGAAAATCTGGCTTTTGTCTATACCCAAAAGAAACTTGACTTTGGAACTTAAGAGTTACTTACTTTATAAGCAGCTGTCATCTAATAATGCATAGTATGTGCTAGGAATCATCATCTAGCTCAAGTACAGGGATGAACCTGTAACAGCAGATTCAATTACAAATTGCAAGTTGTTTAATATGCTTAGAAAGTGATACAAAACATTTATCATTCCTTGTTTTAAATAGTCTTCCTTAAACTAAAGAATCCCATACCATTAAGTGATAGAGTAGACCCTGGGGTTTTTTGGTGTGCAGTATATACAGAGGGAGTGCATCAGTTTTGATGTAGATGAGGACACTTGCAGAGCTTATGAAGAAATGCCATGTTTATCTTGGATAAGAGCCCTAGGAAACTTGGAACTGAAGGTTTATGCCTCAACCCTTGTTCCTGTGCACTGTGTGAGAGTTGGTTGATTTGGGTCTCTAAATGGTATCTTGTTCTCTGCAGATGTCTCACCCCCACATTTGTAATTAGAAGACAGTGACAGATTTTCTGAAGTCTAATTTCAGAAGATGTAACAAGCCTGTTGGAAGAAGGGTCTATCTGACTTTCTTTAGGCTTAAAAACTGGGGAGGGGGAGGAGTTTTCATCTGCTTTCTATTCATATCCTACCATCTAATCTATTATTTTACTGGAGAAGTTCCTGTGAAAGCTATAGTACAATGCAAGTACTGCATTCTAATCAGCATCATCTGCAAGTAAGAATGAAACACCACCAAAACTGATTTGGGGCTCCTCTGCTTCTCATAACTTACTTCACAATTAATGTAATCTTTCAGAAGCAATTTTTTTTTTTTTTTTAATTTTTTTTTTTTGAGGACCTAGTGAGAGCAGCTTTTGAAGACCTTGACTTTTAGGATTTTTTTGTTTGTTTGTTTTGCTGTTTTTCCCATGACTATTGTCTCCTTTCAAATCCATGTTCCTCGAGAGCAGGATGCATTCCCACTCTTGTAGAGCTACTAGGCAACAATGTGGCTATTTACTCATGACAGTAAAAATGGACCCTTCAGAGGTTTGTCTTATGAGTATATTTTGATGCCAGTTCCAAGGTGAGTTTACTCCAGTGCATTGTTCAATCCTTACTCTTTCTGTTCAGGGCTGTGCACTTGTAATAATTCGTGTGTCTGGTGTTTAATGCTGACAGGATTCCAGTCACTGGAGAGGTTTCATTGCACGTAGCTGCAGGTGTGTTTCACAATGGATAAAAGTAGCTTTTTCTTCGTAAAAGGACTTGTGTGTCATTTAAAAATTCAGTAAGAGAAATTCCTTTTGGAAGCTGTTTTATACAGAAAGATCAAGTTTGGGACATGTTTAAATTGAAGTGTTGTACTAAAAGTCTTCTGTTCTGCACAACTTTCTTATATTTAACCCTAAAGAATTGAAAACTATGATTAAACCAGAGGTATGACTTATATTAAACACTAATAATGGTTTTGTTACAGTTTAGTTTTGGGTTTTTTATTTGGGGAAAAAGGTTGCATTTTGCCTCATTTGCCAATGAAGACATTTTTATTCTTCCTGTGACATGATGGAAAAATAGTGTTTGTCACTTTTTAATTTATTGTCAGTTGCGGGAAAGCTATTTTCTAACAGCTGTTCTCAGTGTTGCTGTGCTGCCACAGTAGTGCAGCGTGCTTGGGTGAAAGGCAGGAAAACTTGCAGTTCATTCATGGTTCGCTTTCTCTGTGCCTACCGCATTGCTTTGTTTGTCACTGTGAACAACCGAAAAAAAAAGGTACTTCTGCAAGCGCACGCGGCTCTTTGCTCTCTCCCACCACACCTTTTTCTTTGCCTTTTCAGCAGGCTACAGTCAGCAGCAAACCCCCTCGCAGCAAGCCCAGCAGTTCCCGGCCTACAGCCAGCCGGCGGCCCCGGCCCCGGCCCCCGCCTTCCCCGGGCAGCAGCAGCCGCCGCCGCCGCAGCAGCTGCCGGCGCAGCAGCCGCCGCAGTACCCAGGGGGCAGCTACCCCCCGCAGCCCTACACCACGCAGGCCTCCCAGCCGGCCCCCTACAGCGGCCCCCCCGGCGGCTCCCAGGCGGCGCCCGGCTCCTACCAGGGGCGGCCCGGCTTCACCCCTCCGCCCGGCAGCACCATGACCCCCCCGCCGGGCGGGGCCAACCCCTATGCACGCAGCCGGCCTCCCTTCGGCCCCCAGGGATACACCCAGCCTGGACCCGGCTACCGGTAAGGAGAGAGCCGCCAGCACGGGTGAGTGGCACCTACGATTCCACCCCAACAGACTCCAGGATTTTTAATTGAGATTCCAAAACTGTAATGAGGCTAAAACCATAGCTGTTAAATTCTGCTGGGGGAGGGAAAAGACCAAATGAATCTGTCCTGCTTCAAATTGTATCTGCTTCCTAGTTTAATTTGGGGCTGGTTTTTGGGAAACACTACCTAAATGCCTGTAAAATGATTGACATTCTAGTTTGCCTTGGTTGAAGGATATGAAGATGCTAGTTGGAAGTTTAGCCCACTTACCAGGCTTGTTTTTACTAATACGATGATGTGCTAAATTAGGTTAATTCTGGTGGTCAAACTAGATATGATGTATTATAAATTGTAATGCTCACATTGAAAACTAATAAAACTCCTGAATCTATTAAATGCCTGATCATGATTTTAGGTCTTTGGTAATACTGAACCAGAAACCTGTATTCAGATAACTGTCCCTGCTGGCTGTACAGATACTGGGGTAACGATCAGTGGTGCTCTTGGGTCTGTAGGAGAAGAGGCAGATACTTCAGTATGTAAATGGAGAACTGTTGTGAATACAGATGGCTTTTGCAGAAGTTATGCAGCAGTAGGTTTGGCACTGTCTGATATTCTTAATTGCCAAGTAACCCATTTACCAAACGAATAAGAACCAATACATAAAATATTAAAACCCCTCCCTAGTTTCACTTTATAAGGGACAGAGAGAGAGCTGGTTTATTACTTGAAAATTTAAGCCAAATACATATTTTTGAAAAAGAACTCTTAAGAAGGAACAACTTTTTGCAGGTTCTTTGCCACCCAGGAAGAGTTGGGAGTGCAATTCTAGCGACTTGATTTTGAGTCAAGAAGCAGATCAAGAGCTGTAACATTCAATAGACCATATAACAGCAGAGGGCAAAACATTCTCCCAGTTAGTATTTTCCATCTTATAGATTCTAGGAATACATAAAACTAAATAGGGAATTAAGAAAAAAATGAAGTGGAGCAAGCTGCTTGAACTCTCATGAAGACAAATTAGGAAGTGAGTGAAAATATTCCTATCTTCAGCATCCTTAAACAGTGCTGCTCTCACATCAGCTACACTACCCAGTAAGTCATGGCTCTAACTCCTGCTGTTTGTGCTCCTGTCAGACCCTGTGCATCAGGTGTTCATCAGACTGTGTGCTTGTTTCAGAACAAACTACTTCTTGAAATACTGCCAATTGCCACAGAAACTAAGATTTGTTTTCATGTAAAACACTTAAGAAAAACACTTGATTAAAAAATATTTTATTAGGAGTACAGTGTACCTGCAATGTACTTTATAAGGCATTTTCTATAAATGTCTATTTCTACTATATATATATCTGGGTGCTCCTGTTCATATTTTTTCAATACATTAGTAATGTAATGACTAACACCTTTAAAAAAAAAAACAAACCCACAACCCTACATCTCTTTATTTAGTTCATAAATGTTCAAGCAGTACAACAAGTAGCTTTGGGAGAGGCTTTAATCAGAATTACTTTAAAGCAGTTTTAAAGTTCCATTATCACTATTTCCACTTTGTCCCCAATGAGCAATGCCTGAAATTACTTTTTTTTTTTAATTATTTTAAATAAAATAAAGCTCTTTATGCTGTGATAAGTAGCTTATTTTTTTCCTTTTTTCATTTATCTTTCCAAGTCCCCCTGCACGGTACGTACATTTGGCTTTTGAACCAGTAACTCTGTGTCTGCCTTTTCAGGAAGAGGCACAGGGTTGGAGGCCAGTTTTGTGATTTTAGTTGGGGTGTGTATGTACGTGTCTGCTTCAACAGGAGGACCCAAACCCACCAACCAGCCACGGCTGAGCTCAGGGGCAGCAGCTCTCACTCTGCAGCAATAGGCTGAACGTACACTTTTGCTAGACCTGAAGCATGTGAAAACAAACATGGAAAAAACACACTAACCTCATAATTTAAAGCTGCACGTATAGCAACCTACCTCAGTGTTGCAGCAGGGGCATAAAGTGTTCATACAGGTAAGGAGAAAGCGCTTCAAGTTTACTGGTTGCAGGATATTAAAAATGGTAGGGTCTTTTCTATAATTTATGACTGGGAAGACATTACAGATCTATCTGGCCAGGTAGCTTATGGCACTAACATTATAAGAAGACCAGTGAATATTTAAAAACTAATGCACATTTGCATTCCACAACCAACTCTGCCATAACTGTGCCTTAAACATTTATTACAACATTGTGATAAATAATATACACACTGTATCTTTAAAATACCATATAAACCATACCTCAAAAATAGGGAGCCAGCTTCCCTATACATTATCCTACAACATGTTCCTAGCCTTTTGGGAATTTTTTTTTTAATCTAAAAAAATTTGTAAAACAGGATAACTACAGTAAGCAGCCTACGCTATTACACAATGAATGCAGTATTGGCATTAGACTTGTAAAAACCCTTGCACCTCAGCAAACTTAAGTGCCAGGCATACCATAAGCATTTTCATCTCTGAGCTGGTGTTGGGCAGCTGGGTAGGGGTGGTAGGTGCTGGGCCTTTTCACCAAGTTCATGTCACATCTACCACTTCCCAGGTATTGATGTTCCACACTCATACCAGCGAACGTAGTTAATGTGAGTCTCCCCACCTATTTTTCCAAATTTGACGGGTTCCTGACGAACTGCCCTGAAAAATCCTGGAACAGAGAACAAATATTGGTTGCATGAAGCCCTCAAATGGTGCCTGCCTTTGATTTCCCTGGGAAGCCTCCAACTAATGGCTAAACTAATCCCTAAACTGTTAACCCAGCTCTTTGCTGCCCCTCCACTGATCAGAGCCGGCATTCATCCACCCAACTTGAGCAGAAGCCCTTGAGATTGTTGCAGCCCCGAGCTGGAGAGGTGAAGCTTGCCTACCCCCGAGACCTGTGTTCCCACCACTCACAAGTGTATGGTGTGGCCCCTGTGTTCCCTTCCCCTCTCTGGCTGCTGCTGGAGTCTTCTGTAAACAGGAGGTGTTCCTCTTTGTGACGTTAAGATCATTAAATAGTCCCCACTGGATGGGGATATTTTACACTATCTCCTCATCCCCAAGCAAAAGGTCGTACCTTCTGCTTTAAATCTGTTCTGTATGACAAACCACAAGCTTCCCATTCAAACAACATTAACAAATAAAGTGAGCAATTAGTGCTGAATCCAGCTCGATTGTCAGGTGGGGGGGGGGGTGGGGGGGTGTGTGTGTGTGCGCGCACAAAATAGTGTGCTGCAGCTAAAGACACTACAGCTGTCATGATTACCTCTCTGCACTTCACGTCAAACAGATGTAGTTACCTATGGTTTGAACAGAACTCAGCTTGCTGCAGACACTTTTTTTTTTTTTAATAAAAAAATCTTTCTAAAAAAGTGAATCTGGTACAACAGGGAGGTCTGTTGTCCTGACAATGGCAAGCTGGATTCAGACAATCCCTTACACAACCAAAATACCTTTACAAAGGGGCACTACTGACTGGGAAAGGAAGGGGGGGGGGGGAAAGAGATCACTTACATTATCAAACGTTTCAGATTGTTCACCTGCTTGCTTTGGAAAAAACTTGTGAATGATTTAGGCACTTTAAGCTCCTACACCTACCTCGATGCATTTCTGTACTGCTTAAGGTGTTTTATAAATGAAGCACTGCAGACAGGAAGTTTTGGTCAACACACTGATACTGTACTAAAAATTGTTTTCATATTTTCCTCAGTAAAATGTTCAATACAGCCTGTGTTCTTAGCCCCCAAGGGAATGGAACACCTGGCACTTCTGCAAACAAGCAAGGCAGGCATTCAGCTGACTGAAATACAATTTTCTTATGCTCAAGCCTCAGGAACATGTGAAAAAATAGCCAGACAGGTCAGAACTGCATTTAGAACATCCAGTCCCATGCCCACTTCAACCAGACTGGAATCTTAGGCACCCAGTTCAAATCAGAGCACGCAGAATTACTGCAGTGTGAATTATATTTTCCAGTAATAACTTTTTACTTTCTCATTAGCAGCAAAGAAAGCTGTTTAATGCCCAAATGATGATTTACTGCACTTAAAATCAACCTTGCTGGCTTGAACATAACACTTAATACCTCTATGCAAGCTCAAATTTGTGCTTGGGTTTAAATATGTTCTACCAACTGTGAATGATCTGTTGGAATGTTTTAAACAGGAGAGAGGCTGTTTACTACCTAACAGAACCCAAGTCATAACCTTCTTTTAATAAGTCATTGCTCATTTGCAAAAACTTTTGGACTCTGCTGCCTGCAAGGCAGGTCTTCCCTTTCCATCGCCCACCCCTGTAGTGGGCGCTGAATCCCCTGGCAGGAAAAAGAAATACACAAAGGAATTGCCAAAGAGACAGGCACAAGGAATTACCGTCTTTAACTGGTAGATCTTCTTGCTGTCCTGTCCTTCCATCTAAGAATGAGTCTACAAATTGGCAGTGATCTTCTCCATGGCCCCTCTGGTCTCCTATGTTATAAAATTTTCCTGAAAGCAAAGCAGCAGCAAAGTTGAAAATCCATATCCAGTTTAGTGAGGGCTATTACCAAAAAACACCAGAGGCAATGGGCTGTGCTCTTAACTGTGGGCAAGCCAAGGAGAACACAATTCCTCTTGGGGTCTGTAGCTGTAATTTGAGCATCATGTGCATACTCCCAAGTACAGCACTCACGGCTGTACACAAAAGTGCCCCTTTCCTGGCCAAAATCTCTGCCTGAATATGTTTTTCTCGTCCCTACATTTTATACACTAAGTAAAATTCTGTTATTTACCCAGAATCTTATCCTGATTGTATGAAAAACAAGGTAAATTTTGCTAGTGACTTGAATGGAAAGAAGGTTTGGTTCCCTGTCAGGAAGCCCTCCAGTCACTTCAAAGGTGTTTTTATAGACCACCTCATAATGTGGCCAAGTCCTGTTGTATAAATCATCGTATTTTTACAACATGTATGTGCAAGTGACATCCTTTAACAAACAGATGACTTCACTATTGTAACTGTATCCAGAGCGTGAGGTGTGCCCCTGTATTTATTTGTAGGATTGCTTAACAGGACACTTGACTGCCACCAAGTAGAAAACATGGTCTCAAGTGCCCCATGCAGTGTGTGCTGACATTATAGGCTGTGCTTACCCCGTTAACAAGATAACTCGAAGTGAAGGAGTTTTGACAGAGATAGGTTTTTACTTACTGATTTGACATTGATTTATTTTTGCAAGACATGAGTAATTACTTTCAGAAGATGGAGGAAAGCATGCTACTTTCTCTTCCCAAGACTTGCCAGAAAACATTTTCAGGTAAACCCGTGGTTTTTCTAAACTCCTTTCACAGAACTTGTTCTTAGTATGTTCAGCCTGTGGTTGTGAGGTTGAAAGGAAAGGTGAGAGAGCTCCATGCTCAGGTATAAGCTAAAAAGAGAGTCCAGTTACTCATTAAGTGTTGGGTGTCCTGTAGCCTTGAGTATGTTCCAGTCTGGTTATTTGAGAGATAGCAAAGTGGCTTATAATACTGCTCCCTAAAGAGCAATTAATGAAAAAAAGGCAAACCAACCTACCAATAAACTCTCATATTTTTGCAATCTGATCAAGACTTTGCCAAAAATTCTCACCTCCAGTTGATGGTCTCTGTGCATGCAGTTCTCTAGCATTAGAAAATTATTTATTGCTATCTAGTTTTGGACGCAAGCATGTTTTTTTCCATAGGAGAACTGGTTAGAGGGAGTTTCTCTCAGCAGTTTTTTGTCTGAAATTAAGAACATCCAGGCTGCCCAAAACAGCAGTTCCATTTTTTTTTCCATGGCTGTTGAAGGTCACACTTAGAATTTATTTTTTTTCCTCCCTTCAATAAATACTTTTTTTTTAGGTGGCCTGCTTTTCTGGAATGCCTGCAGTGACTGCTCTGGAGGACTGTTAAATGAGGTCAGCAGTAGATGCTGGTTTATAGAACAGTTCTGGCATGTGTAATGTAGATCACTTTTTCTTCATGAGAGACAGAATAAACCAGGTATTTTTATGGCTAACACCAGACCAGTAACTTTCAGATACATACAGCATAATCTGTGCATCATTCAAACAATTGCTATACATATATTAGCAGCATTCTCAGTGACTATTAAATTCTTATCACCCAATTATTTCCATAATAAAGGAACACACCTAAAAGTGTTTAGCTAAAAAATGACTAGATTAATCTTTCTCTTTTGGGGCTAGCAATACTAGCATAAAGTAAATTATTTTTTTTCCACTGTGTTCCCTTATGGGTGGTCTTAAGAAAATGAGATACCATCTTTGTTTTATACATTGTGAATTCTGCAACACTAGGAGTATAAAATCAAATCAGAAATTTTCTCACGCACCTACGGAGGCCTGTGTCATGACAGTCTCACTTAGAAAATGGGGGAAGAGCAGCTTTCCCTCTTCGTAAATATTTCAGTTCTTTCAAATATTGTGACAACTGGTCAGCACTGGTTGGAACAATTCAAGTGCAAGAACCAGGCTTAGCAAGAATAATGAATACAATGTGGCTACCGTCATCTTTCTTCAGCCAAGTTAAATCACCACCTTTCCAGCAAGAACAAAAACAATCTAATGAAAATAGGAAAATGGGCTCCTGATATATTAAACTTCTAAAATTGAGGTAGCTTTCACTGCCGTGTGAATTCACTTGATTTAGGGCTGAAGTCTAGTCCTGCTAGATTAGCACTGCTATTTCCTCTACTGGCTGGTTTTGTGATACACTATGCCTCATTGCCAGTGTTTGCCATTTGATCACAGCTGGTTAGTACAGGAACAGCTGAATGAATGATCTCTCTGTTCAAAACAGTCTCTTTTACTTAAATAATTGCCAAGATATTATTTACGTATGAGGTATTGTACTTGGTATTAATGACAGCACTGTCCTTCCTTGTCTGCTCATGGGACAACACTGCCAGGGACAAGGCCAGGCAGCTTAAAATTTTATTGGCATGGGCTGCCCTATGCTCCCTTGCTCTTTTCTTTCCATGTTCCTGCGTACAGAGACCAGAGCCCTACTCTTGTGAGATGCCAAGCATGGAGATGGGGCAACTTTGGCCTATGAAAGTTGATTCTTTCAGCCACAATTTCACTTAGTTATTTCACTCCAATATACTGAACATACCGCCTAACTTGCACTCAAAAGACATTTCCCATACACAGTTGTATTATACTCTTTGTGGTCTAGATGCTGTACTAATGCCACTGGGGCAGAGCTGTCCATGCAACTCTAATAAAAGACCTCATACAGGAGAAAGCCAGGACCATGGGATGGATTATAAGAAGTTAACCTATTTCTATATATAGCTTGTACATTTACATTATGCGCAAAGTTTTGTTTAGCTATCAATTACACAAAACCACTTTTTAACAGGCTGTTTCCCCAGCTTACATGTGGCATGTGTCACTTGATGCATGTCTTAAAAACGTTACACTCTAGTGACCTTAAGACACTGACCAAAACTTGCAAAGAGAAGGCCAGGAGGCTGCTATTAGTAATAAAACATTATGTAAAATAAGGAAGGGGGACACACACACGGATGACAAAGGGATTATAAGCATAAATGGAGAATGTAAAAATGAAACAAAAATGTCAAACCAGGTGAGTAAAACCTGTTGATTAGAGTTGAAGTCATGTATTTATAAACCTTACTGTAATGAAGTAGCTAGATGTTTACCAAATGGAATGTGAATGACTAAGTCTAATCCTGGGCTAAAATTAGGATGTAATCCTCTAATTAAGAACTATTCCAGGCTACCCTTTAAATACAAATTTGGCACCTTTACAATATATGCTATTCACTGGCAGAGACCTGATCTTTATCAGTTCTCAATATGACCCCCAGGATACTAACAGGTACTTAAAATCAGTTGGTCACCACAGAGAAGGAACTCTTGAGTCTGAAAATTCAGAAATTTGGTATCAAACACGTCAATGATTACTGAGCACAAACAGATTACTGTTCATGATTATTCTGTCTGTCAACTAGATTATACATACCTGATCACACTTCAGCAGAGCTCAACAAGTTAAATGTTTTAGTTCTGGAACTATGATATATTTAAGGAGTGTATAATGCGGAAAAAAAAAAAAAGTGACAATGTGATTTGAATGTCTCTTACCTGTAAGTGAATCACTAAGGTATATCTTGTATCTCAAAGAATTACACAGCTGCACACCTACAAACTTCTTATACCAAGTCCTCTTTACGTATTGTTTCCCTTTGCATTCTGAATAGGTGTCTGAATTGAATGGAATTTCAGTCCAAATAGCATCCTTTCCCACTGCAGGAGAGGAAGAAAGAGGTTGAAGTATGATGTGGCATACAAAATTATGTACAACAAATATATTCAATTAAATATGGATGGAACAGAATGCACCATGGCAGCAGTCGCCTGCATTATGAACATGAAAGATGCTTCAGTCAGCACCAAAAGGTACAGATAGGACTGGTGCAGTGAACTGCCTCTGCTCTCTGTGGTGCTAGTTTGGAATAAGCTCATTCTAGGACCTTGTTCAGGGGACAATGTCTGTTGGCAAAACTCTCATTTACAGAGTAGGTGATAGAGGCTGTTTTTCAATGGGTTCAAGCCAGGACAGTCAAAGTAAACTGTATGTGATTTAACAAAAATACACATAAAAATTGTCATGAATTAGTGGAAAAAAACGGTGTTTCAGTATTTGTCAAAGTAATGTACATCGCAAATGTAAAACACAGCTCAATTTGCTTGGGCAATCTCCGTTCTTCAATAGCTCGACCCACCTTCCACCAAAGACAGCAAATCTTGTAAGTGGCCTAAAGCAGAGCTGAATCAAGCTTAAAGAAGCAGATTTTTTTTTTTTCCTAAAATACAATGGCAGATAAATATTATGCTCTGAGTTATGATCTGTTAACTCGCTCAAACAGCGTGAAGTAGCTTATTCATTTTACAGAGCCTTCTTTTGCTTTAATGACAAGGCTGAGAAAATATGAGGCTGTCCTTGGTTCATTTGTGTACATTGGTTTGAAGCCATCCCAGCTGCCACAAGAGCACATGTTGATTGTGTTCCACTCAGGTAAACAAGCAGCCTGGCATGAATTCCTTACCAGGGGTATGGTGGAAGGAGTGAAATCATGTGTGAATCCTGTTTCATTCTGTAACTCATTTAATTGGTGCAGTACATCCACCCCCCCTTGTAAAATGATGCTATCTCATTTCTGAAAAAAATCCTGATTAGAAGACACTATACATCAAAGGCTTACTTGAAATTGGCTCGCTCACTCTTGGGTCCGCTGTGGGAAGAAAATGAACATTCAGTCAGACACTGCAAAACAAACTTTCCCAATATTTCAATGGAAAAACATTGGTAAGTGATTTTCTACAGCTGATAAAAGCTGTAATCTGCGAAACAGAACGAGTTTTGGAAGGTAAGTTCACTTTTGTATTAAATTTAATTAAAGGAAATATATTTATTGTGTGAAACTACAGTATTAATGAGCTTTTAAAAAATTAATTATGGGACAATACCAGTCAAACACAGTTCTAATAAAAATAAGAGTTTAAGCCTGTAACCAGCAAAACCAAATTCTACTGCATCTTCTTTAAAATTTCATTTTCAAAACTTAAATTATAAAAAGGATCCCTCTGTAATACTTGACACACAAAACTTGGCTATGAAAGCCTAAAAGTGAGAAATGGATGTGTGCAATTAAGAAAAAATATAACTGATTGCTTAATTTGTCCAAGCTAAACAGAAGTCAGAACATAAGTCTTGTCATTCATGAAAATTGCACTTGGCATAAATATTTTTTTCAGCTTGAACAAGCTAGAATTACAAAGAGTGTATTCACAATTTCTAAACATGTGTGGCATAGTTTGAACCTCTCCCTGACTAATCCCTTGCTCAGCCAAAACTCTCATCCATCGGTGAAAGCACTAGATGAGGACTATTGTATTATTACACCTGGCCCAAAACACAGAGTGAGAAGGTCCTTTAAAAAGGCTAAATCAATTTTGTTCTATATGGTCTTTAAATACCATCAAACAGTAAAGACTTCTACACAACAGAAGCTATCTTGCTTGTATAAAGTCAACAAGTCAACTGTAGTTGACCTCATGGGGATCTGGAATAGGGAAAGCAAAGGCACTCTCTGATTCTCACCTCTGAGTCAGATAGGACTTAACTTGGGAACCAACCAATGGTCAAAATAGGCTTGTATACACCTCTTTAACAGTTTCACAGGAGAGTAAACAGGATGGGAAAGTACATACTGGGACATCAACTTTTCCAAACTCCTATTTCTCAATCCTTATTTCAGCTAAAAGACATGACTATTATACAGCAGCCTTATTGATGAGGTAGTAAAAGTGCTTATAAACACACCAGCCCAAAGAAAAACCTTATGTTCCCATCCAGAAATCATTAATGGTGTTGGAAGATGCAAAAAGGTTAGGAACATTAGTCTTAAATGACTGAGCTTTCTCTAAGGATAAAGTTAGTTTCCTCATGGTGAATACCAGACTAATTCTCAATGTTTCTTTTTTTTTTTTTTTTTTCTCCTCCTTCAGTCTGGCCATCTTACATCCTTGCACATATAGCCCTGATCTCAGACTGACCTTCCAGGCACTAAACCAGCTCGCTTAGTAGTAAAAAGCCAATCATGTGATCAACCTTGAGAAGCCAATCTTGTAAAGAGCAAGACCAAACAGACAAAATAAAGCAAGAGAACCTTTCCTATATCCCACAAACATGGATACTGGAGCCACTGTGAATGACGGTGAGTCCTTTGGAAGTTCTTACCTGATTCAGTACTGAATGACACAGTGTTGCTACTTGGACCTTCACCAAGAGGATTTCTAGGTTTCACATGGAATTCATAACTGGGGAATAAAATAGAAGAAATGAAAGTTTTGCAAGCCAAGGATTCTTTCAAAGTCTAGAGCAAACAAACTGCCAACACACATCTTGCTGCTACTCGCCTCCTGGAGAAGAGCAAAAAGGTCCCATTTCTTGCTTTGAAAATACAGATCACTGTATAAGGCCTCTCTGAACACATAATTTATCAGTCCTTTTGATAATTCTTTTTACATATACTATTAATGATTAATTTATTTCACCACTGCTTTAAGTCTGTCTCCTCTCACATACGCAGTTTCAGTTCTGGCAGAGGAAGCACTTCAGAGACGATCTGATAAGCAGAGGCTGAGTAAAACACATTGCTATTTATTTGCACATTTTCCATTTGTAAGATCACAAAACTCGAATATTTGTTAATCGTAAATACATCAAAAAAAGAGAAAAGATATTGTGCAGTGTCTCTTTCGTATATTTTCTTAGTAATGCTGTACAACATCACTCTGTATGGTAGTTATCTCACAGTCTCTTTTCATCACAGCTGTGCTGGGAACCAAACACAGTGCTATGGAAATAGAACAAGATTGAAGAAAAAAAAATACCAGGCAGTGTCCTCTGCTTAAGCCTCTCCCACCCCTCATTACTTGATTACCAGTGATGGACATACAAGATGCTTTCTAACTCTGCAGCTCAGCTGAAACTTAGGCTTTCAATTAGAAGCTCTATGTAAAGCTATTGAAAAACAGTTGCAAACCTAAAAATACTACACAGAAGACACCAGACAGATGAGGCAGGAAATAGAGTTACAGGGGTGGAGACACTGGACATGGCTAAGATCTTACATCAAGGGATCAGCTAGGAACAGACTGTATTTCCTTTCTCCTAGCACACACTATCCCAGCAAGTCACTTCTCAGCTCTCCTGGTTCCAGGCTGGCAGTACTTGGGAATTTCTTGCTGCTCAGAAATGGATCAGTGCCTCCCTGTAGGACCTGCATGCCCTCCATGCCAAAGCACCCTGATGAGTAGCATCTATACACCCAGTCTGCAGCACCCTCTTCATGCTTTGTCCATGAGCTATAAACCATAATCTGACCCACGCATGCCACCTACACCTTTTCATATGCTTTGCGTGCATACACAGTGAATCTCTCAACACAGAGTGTTTTTTCATCAGTGAGAGAGATCCACAGGACATGAATCAAAAGGACTGTAGGCCTGGAAAATGGGCCCTAACTTAGAGACTAAACACAGAGCAAAATGAGAATCCCAGAAGTGGGTAATTAAACATCCAGCTCTTGACCTGTGAAGGATCCCTTACCAATGATAACTTGGTAGCTCATGACTATAGCACAGCATCATAGTGTATTGCCGAAAATATTTCCAAACAGCAATTTTCTATAGAAAAAAAACGCACATAGTACTCTTTGCGTGGTTGGAAATTTGTAAACTCCATTTGCAAGTCCCTACAAGAGACTGAATAATTCAATCCAAACTTTGGATTACCTCTCATTGCTTCTTGGCTCCTGCAGAACCTGAACCGCTCGCTAATTAACCTCAGTGGACTAATCATGCAGTACCAAGCAACTGTTTTCCATCCACAGTATTTCTAAGACACTACTGAACTTTCAAATTGCTTACATAAGCAATTGCCTTTATTTCTAGGGTTTTCTATTTTAAGGGAACTACTTAAAAAGATTGGTATGCTGAGTAGATGCATTGGGGATAATTTGTGGATATTTCTAAGCGAAACATAGGCTTCTTTTGAGCTTTAAAAATTCTATTTCGAGTAATCTCAACATTTAGTCAACCATGCTGCAAGACCATTTTGAGCAACTGGTATTACTCTTCTGTAGTAAGGAGACATGAAATAAATAATAAGTTCTAGACACAAAATCTTCTTCATGATTGACTTCAAATTGCTTAAAAAAAACACATGCTTTTAAAAATTGGACATTCACATTGGGCATGGGCTACCATAAGAAAGGTTGTTATGCAGAAAACTATAGCAGAGCAGTTGGTGATTCCTTCTGAAAAATCACTGAAGTATAATTGAAGATTTGCTATTACTTGGGTGTTTTAAAGTAATAGCTGGAAGATACGTTTCGGACAATGTACACTTTATCTAGAGCTACATTATTCTAAGTTGGATCATTTTTTAGCACAACATAGCATGTTCTATTGCTTTAATGGGACCTTATGGTTTGAATTGATGATGATAATAATCTGTTTCTGTTCCTTTGTAAGAAATCAAAAGAGAAGTATGAAGAGCAGTGCCTAGGATTCCTGACCTGGAGTTTTTTTGATTCCATAGGGTTGGCTACAAAACTGAGCAGGTAGAATGCTCTTAAGGAACTGGACTGGGCAGCCACAGGGACTCAGAATTAATGACACAGACAAGTGTAAATAAAAGATAAAGTTCTATAGTCAGCATATATAGTGGTTTTACAGAATTTGCAGGTTGGGTTTACTTGCATCTGTCAGGGAGAAAAATCACAAACTGGGCAAGTCAGTGGAGGAATTTGAAACAAATTTAAGCATTTTGCTGATTTTGTACAGATAAATTGTCCGCATGAGCTGATATGCCCTACTTTGAGTTGCATCAGACAACTTTCTTCGTAAGAAACAGTCCTGTTCCCAAAAAACTAAGGTCAATGAACTTGGAGCCATCAATTCTCTAATTCCATAAAAAGAACAAAACAAGAACTGAAGACTAAATATTTTCTAAGCAGTGTTTTTCAAATTGTGGTCCAGGGACCACTAGGATCTCTGCAAAATATCAAACCACAGTTAGGAAAATTATGGCAGGATTGAAATAAAGAACTAAAATCTACACATAGAGATTTCAGCTCATGTAAATATATATAAATAACACTGAAGAAAAGCAAAGTAATAAAGAAATGTGCAAAATTTAGCTTAGTCAGTTAGGGGAGCCTTCTATTAATAATGTTAAAGAGCAAATTTTAAAAACTAAAATATATGCAATTCTGTAGTTTTGTGATAGGTATTTTTACAGGTGTCCAAGCATCACAGGCCCCTTTCCTCTGCCAGATTAAATACTGAAACAATAACAATAGCTGCAACAGTACAAGAACAACAAACAACCACTTTTGGAGATGAAGAAACTAGCTGATTGAAAACTGAAGGGGAGAGAAAGAGAAAGTTAGACTGAGCTCATGTTTTGATAGAGTTTACAGAACTAACTATATTTTAAAATCCATGATGTGGCTCTTCATAGAAAACCATTTAAAGTCTCCCTTTTTGTGTGTCAGGTGAAAGATGTGAAAAGTAAAAATAAAATGGTGAAAAAAGGGTACCTGCTGCAATCTTATGCACATCTATATGAACCATAGGGGAGGGTCAAAAATGATGCCAAAACCTCTTCTACCCAACATATGCAGCAAGCTAATGTGTCATCTGTAACATTGTTATCGTACAAACTTTGTAGACTAGGCCTCCCAAATCCCCCCAAACTGCATAAGACAATAAAAGTCCTTGTGCAGATTAAACGGACTTGACTAACAGTAATTACTGTGCAGAGCATATTTTTCCACCATAGGAAATTGCTATTCCACATGGAACTTTGGCAGACACAGCTGCTCCTGCATTTTTCAAATCATGCAAAAGGAGAAGAAGGAAGATTGCAGAACTGCAAATAGGTGAAGAGAGATTTTGACAATAATAGAGGGACTGGAGTAGCTGAGTACAGTCCTGGGACTTCAGGTCAATTGCTGGGGAGATGCTGGTTTTTAGATGACAGTCATGCAGGACTGTTTCAGTGTATAGAGCTTCTCTGTTTCTGTGCTGTGCTTGAAGAACAGTATGATCAGAACACTAGGCTTTAGAGATGGGATGGAAGGAAGGATGGACGAGAAAAAGAAAATAAAAAATAAAGAAAAAAAGAAAAGAGAAAAGAGCAAAGAGAGCAAAGAGAGCAAAGAGAAAGGAAAAAGAAATGAAAAAGAAAGGCAAAAGAAAGGAAAAAGAAGAACAGAACGGAGAGGAGAGGAGAGGAGAGGAGAGGAGAGGAGAGGAGAGGAGAGGAGAGGAGAGGAGAGGAGAGGAGAGGA